>JAYMFX010130103.1:0-12431 GCA_036784945.1 Monocelis spectator | reverse complement strand
ACTGTGCCCATTGAATTATGATTTTAATACAATAAAATTGTATAATGCAATAGATAGAGGACCTATGATATTATATGTAATATTATAATGAACTTGATTTGTTTAACGTCTGTAATTGGTTTTTATATTATATGTACATACATATGTATTTTAAATTTTGTCAATGCACTGAAAACTAGCGATTTCTTTGTCACTTTATAGAAAAATGAATAATATAATGCATATCCAACAGAAATTGAGAATTATCCTTTTTGAAAGAAGACACAACTGCGACTGAACATGGAAGCAATAATTGGCTAAATAAATAATAATAATTTACGACGACCCGAGTCTGCTAAAGCAGTGGCAGATGAACTTCTTATTCAATGACCGAATTTGTAATTCTCAGGATTTGATAATCCCATTTCAGTAGCGTTACATTTTGGCACGTTGCCTTTTTTGTTGCGACTCAGTGGCTGACTTGCAAAAGATTTAGATTTAAAATTATAGTCTTAAAAGAATCTTCCTTCTTTCTTATGAATGTATTTACCTTATCAATGTACATTTGAATAATTTTGCATTGGGAAAGCATCAGAATGAATTATCTGTTATAATATATGATTTAGATATAAGACTTTGGAGGTTTATATTTCCCTTATATTTTATATTTAGTTTAAATCTTTATGTCTATATTGGAATTTATAAACCTCCATTATGTACTTTGAGTATAAATATTATGTACTCATTAAAAACCCTAACCTTAGAAAATATAAACCTGACATAATACTTCTAAATCATATATTATTTTGGGGAATTGTAAAGTAAAGCTGCTTTTTGCCTAAAGGATCAGTTTTAGCTGATTTAATAAATATGTACTGTAATATTTTCTTTATTGATAACAACATCGCTGAACTCCAGATTAACAAGTTCTGCGCATATTAGTCAGCCATAGTAGTTTTGTCTTGCATAGATTTTATTACGGGATCTTCTTTGTTGATAGAGTATCATTCAATATTATCAATATATGGACACTCATGCATAAACATGATAATCTCGTAGAATACAATAAATTAACTTTTATAACATGATCTTATTTTAATGCTGTAGTTATGCTGCGGACCACAGACTTTTTAATTATTTATATTATTAATCATTTAAAGATTATACATATGTAGTAGCCTAATCCCATATTGTCTCGTATAATAAAAATTCTTTCAAAATTTTATTCCAAATATTAATCTTTACTACATAATTTATTGATTAGCTTATGTAATCAACCATTCACTCAATAGGACTGTTAAGTGACCCTCCAATTCTATGGAAATTTAGACTTCCCTTGGATACTACATAATCTCTATGCTCTTTGTATCCAAGGGAAGTCATTTTCCATAGAATTAGAGGGTCACTTAACAGTCCTATTGTTGAGTCATTATAATCGATTTCTGCAGTTGAAGTGTTTAAAGCGTATACTACATATTTAAAGGGCTATTAATAATGTATGTACACGTATTTAGTTATATGTATAACATCATCATTTTGTTTTAATTTTTCTTTTATAATATACGATATTTAGTGTAACACAGCGAATTCAAGTTACTGGTAATTTGATTGTTTTGAAACAGAAATTTAAACTCACATTAAAAGAACAATAAATAACATTGTTGTCATTCTGAACCAATGATTTCTAAACTCTATATTACAGTATAATTATTCTTAATGTTCACTTCTTATTATGTATCTTAATTTTTAATGAAGAAAACATATTTTAAAAATCTTACTCATTTTTTATTTTCAAAACATTCATTAAATAAGATTTTCAATAGATAAATATATTATCGTGAGATTTTTATGAATAAAAAATCGCTTTTTTCTTTGTCAAATGGCTTATTTAGAGATGGTGTAACAATAAGATCTTTGTATACTCCATGTTGTTTTCTAAATAGCTGAATCTCTTTTGGACTTGCTGAGTGAAACAATTGTCTAAGTTTTATGTTATTTCCAGACATTTTATACCAGTGCTCATATGAATATGTTTGTAATAACGTTTGAAATTGTTGTTTATTATCATGTATATCGCCCATTAATAACGGGCCGAAAACGTCACACAAAATTTCTCTACAAATAAAGGCGTTGGAAGAATATTCCCAAATGTGATGCAAATGAATCATCATGAAGCAGGTAGTATGCAAAGCCAATTCGTCTTTAAATTGCAATATTGGAGCGGATTGATCATTACGGTTATTACTATTTTTAGAGGGATTCTGTTGTAGGTGAATTAAATTAGGTTCAAGACTTTTTAAAAATATAATAATAGCGATTGCCGCTTCCCCTACAGTAATAAGGTTTCCCAAATTACTGCTATATGCAGAATTGTATTTTTCTTTCCTCTTATGAACATGAATTTGTAAGAACTTTATAGCACGTGCTGGAGATCCATGTTCACCATTATAAATGTGTTCCCAATTGGATCCTTTGTCTTCCAAATAATTCACCAAGGTTGTTATACATGATGGCACATAAGGAGGTTTTGAAGGTACAAATCCTTCAAAAATTTGACGACTCTGGCTTTTCATTTTAAATCAGCAATTACTTCGATGAAAACTTCGACTGTAATACGCATTTAAATTTACCCATTATTCTATGGAAATTTAATAAGGCTTCGGCTTGATACTGAAAAAATCTGATGACAATTTTCCTGAAATTAGAAAATGTGCTCTCTCATAGTAATAGATATCATCGTATTGAAAAGCAGCAAGCACTCTTCTAATTTCAGGAAAATAGTCGTTAGCTTTTTGATTAAACAAATCTTAGCGAAGAAATCTTAAATGATATTAAATTATGAGACTAACTGGCATATTTTTTATTAAGTTTTATGAAACGCAAATTTTATTTTAATCAGTCACTTAAATTTCGCGGCTGATAAAAATTGAACTGATAAGTTTTATGAAACAGGCCCCTGGTTGAAAGATTAAAATTAAGCAACGAAATTGAAAGTTGTAAAGAAAAGTGGACTTTCCTAGAAATCCATAGAGAAAACATCATCATAGGGTTTCAAAGAGCGCGTGGGAAGATTCATAAAAAATTACCTAGTGTAGATTCTGAATACAGAAACTGTATATAAAACAGAGTTCATAGAAAGTTGTAGGGTTGTTAAGGGTGTGCTTTTTTCCATAGAATTTGCACCGGAATTTACAAGCGTATTGACCGTTAAAGTGACCCTCCAATTCTATAAAAATAGATTTGGATACCAAGAGCATACAGATATTACGTAGTATATCCAAGGGAAGTCTAAATTTCCATAGAATTAGATGGTCACTAATGATTCTATGGAATTTTATTTGTTATAATACGCGCTTAGATATACCTCAAACCATTGTAGAGATAGGGTCGTATGGAAAGACGTATAAAAGTTACATAGAATTGGAGGGTCACTTTAACGGTCTATAGGACTGTTAAGTGACCCTCTAATTCTATGGAAAATGACTTCCCTTGGATACGAAAAGCATACAGAGATTATGTATTATCCAAGGGAAGTCTAAATTTCCATAGAATTGGAGGGTCACTAAACAGTCCTATTGGATCGTAGATATTATATTGACCGTTAAAGTAACCCTCGAATTCTATGGAAGATACGGCCCTATCTCTGCAATGATATGATGTATCTAAGGGCGGATTAACAAACAAAATCCCATTAGAATTCGAGGGTCACTTAACAGTCCTATTAGTAACAGAATTTTATCAAAATATAAAATCAATTTTAGCGTTTCCATGCGTTTCTTGCATTCGGAATGAGCTATTTTGTTGTAAAAGATGACCCTATATTGAGTATTAATCGATCTGGACCGATTGAAGTAAGCATTTTTGATCGACCGAAAAATTTAATTTCTGGCCCCCAACAAAAACCAAATTTGAATACAGTTCGAACTTCGAAATTGAAATCTAATGAAACTCAGCTGAAATCCAAATGGATGCCTAAAAAAGTTGATTTGATCTGTTTCACACCAGAGTATTCGCCATATATTCCTAGCATTGTTATCGTTTTAGTAAATCTCATTGAAAGAAAATGCTTGAATGAAGAAAATTGGCATACAGCCTATCAATCACCTTGTATTTATGATTCTGATGAATCTCGAAGTTTACAGAGAATAATTAATAATGATTACTCTAAAGCAGATATGATAAATGAACTATACGATAAAAGTTCCGGCTTTTTAACCTCAATGCTGCGTTTATTCTTCGATATGCTGAAAAGTAAATTGATTCATTTAAATGTGGTAGAGATGTTGGAATTATCTGAAAGACCTCTTCATGACAAATATTTAAGACCCGACATTTCGAAGCACAGAGTATTTATGAAAGTCTTTTTAAAATCACCTCGCATTAAAATCGATACGGTCAGTTTTTTAATGATTCATATAAACAAATGCTGTAAGAACAGTACTAATGCCACTCATTCTAAGTCAATTATTGCAGAAAGTATAGGTCCTTATATCATCAGTCATGACCCAACAAGAAAGTTTTTCTCACAATTTATTCCAGTGAAAGTAGCATTACTTGAATTCATTTTCGAATTGTTTAATGATTCCAAGTGGAATTACCTTAGCCAACAAGAAGCTAAGAAAGAATTTTTCAATTTATCAGCATTAGAAACTATCATGGAAGAGAAAGGTAAAATTACTGATAAAGATATTTACAAATTAGAATTAGAAAAGGCTGAAGAAAATTTCTCTTTGAATTTTAAAATGGTGCAAGAATTAGATCGCAAAGATTTGTTTCCAGTTTTAAATCAAATTAAACATACTATAAAGAGATATTCTGGAAAAAGATCAGTTACAAGATTAAAAAAAGAAAAAGTTGACAACGGAAAAGCTAAAATTAAAGCTGATATGCCTTTGTCATTAAAAAAATACACATTACCCGAATTCAGAAATATAACGTCATCCAAAATGGAAATAATGGAACAAATTGCAATAAGCAAATCTATTTCCTCAAAAATTAAGCCACAATTAGAATTTCGTGAGATTAAACCGACACCTCTTCAATTATCATACGTCCATTCTTTTGATCCATTATCGAAAAATCGAAAAATCAAATAATTCTATAATTAATGGAGGTATATGGATGACATGGTTTAGATAATTAATTAATTCATTTGAAATTTAAGTCTTCCAAATAATGTTAAAATAATTTGTATAGGTACCTAGAGCACATATTGTACCTATTCCATTCCATTTTGCCCAGCTGAGACAAAATTAATTTGTAATTAAATAAATTTAATAATTAGTAAGTGTATTATAAAATAAAGGAAAGCTATCTATATAATATATAAATCAATTTTATTCATTTTAAGTCTTATAGTTGGCTGGAGAGCATTTTAACAGTCGGACTTTCGTCTTGTCCGGAAATGAGAAAATAGTCTGGCCACATCACATATCAATACCAACACGGACGACGGATTACTTCTTTCTATATGGTTTAGTATAAATTAACACATCATCACTCTTTTTAATGATGAAAGACATAACGCATACCTATCAGCAATCTTTTTGAGTGCAAAGTTATAATGATCTAATTTTGCATAGGACTGTTATGAAGTTATGTGAAAAATTTTAATAATGATCTGCATACTTTGTTTAAGATATTTCGCGCGCAAGCCAATTACAAATTTCAAATCTAAAATAATGTGTGTTTTTAACACTAGAAGCGCGAGAAAATCGATGCTACTTGTTCTGTGAGGTATAGACAGCGATTCCCAATTATATGTAGTATTATTTTCAAAGAGTTGTATGAATGATATCATATCATACTTCATAAATGTCTGCTTAGGTCATGAATCTCTAGATAAGTGTCACAATGGGTCATGCTGTCTCCCAATAAATTTACGAATAGGTATAATTATACAGAATTGCAATCAATATTTATTTAAAGTTTATTTTCGAGTTATTTCAAGAACAATTGGGCAGTAAGAATTACTGTCCATCAGTCCTGGAGAGTATTTTAGCACTTCAAAGGGATGAATAGCGGTGATGACTCCAAAAGTGAATCAGAGTAGGCATAAGAAGTCGATCTTGGTCAGACAAGTTCTGCATGATTTCAGAGGTCCACACCCCTGGCACCATAAGCGTTTATACAATGTTCAAACAACGTTATAAGCCAATGTTTGAAAAGTTGAAATGAGACAAAAAATCCCAGGTCCTTTCCTCACTGGACGAGCAACTCTTTCCTACCACGACACGATACAAGTGAACGCAATACAGGTCAAAAAGCTCGACAAGTTCAGCATCAAGTTTTGGATGCTGATAGACGTAGACGCAAAGTATTGTTTTTCGTCACCCCATCACTCTTATTGCTGTTTATTGATAACCTTCACCTCACATGATACTAAGAGAAGGCCCGCAAAGTCGTTCATATCTTGTCTACGCACAGCTTTGTTTTGATTTTGATTTGCCACGATGAGGATTACAGACAAAAAATATTTTAAACAAAATAATAGCCTTTTTAACTCAGCAAAATCGTCACAGGACTGTTAAAGATCTTTTACCGGTTGCCTCTGACATTTTTTTGCATAGATTAAAAGGCCCTTATATTCACAACTGTCAGTTAAATTAACTGACAGTTAGGGCTTAACTCTCAGTTAAGGGAAACTGGTCTTTGTGAATCGTAATTAGATTTTAACTGCTAACTCTCAGTTAAAATTTTTATTAACTGAGAGTTAGTCTGAACTGACTGTTGTGAATACGGGCGATAGACTAAATACAATGAGTACTTATATTATATACTATATAATAATATATGCATTACTTATATAATTGTATACCTATATGATATAATATATATGAGTAATACAATATATTTCCTCACTATGTCGATTATAATTGATCACTTCAGTTTTACACTAGAAAAGAATAGACCTAGGTAGCTGCCTATATATTGATAATAGTGGATCCAACACAATATTTGCTATAGTTAGAAATTATATCTTAGCGCGACTGAAAAGAGCGCCTTGTAGTTTAAAGATGGAGATCAAATTCCTAATGGAATTCCTAATATAGCATCAAATTACGATGCTATACCTATTTCTGTTTTCTCATAACTATCTGTTATGCGATATAAACTATACTTCAAGACCATATTGTTCAAGAAGTTTGTAGAGGCAAATAAGTCGCCATAGTAGATCTGTCAAAGGCATTTGACAAGGTCAATTCCAAAATCCTCATGGAAAAGCTTCACAATCTGGTAGGGATTCGCATAAATGCCCCTTCATACAAGCTCATTCACAGTTACTTATCAGAAAGAAAACAAAGAACGGTTATAGGACCTAATGTCAGTCAAGACCTTACAATGAAGCATGGTGTCCCCCAGGGATCTATACTTCGACCACTGCTCTTCACTATCTATACGGCAGATCTACCCCAGATCTTCACAGAAAGTAAATGCTTCCTGTATGCAGACGACACCACTCTAGTCTGTTCGTCATACTCGATCGAGAAGTTATCAAAGACAACCATCAATGCCTTATCAGAATTTTCTGCCTATGCCCTTCAGAACTCCCTGTCCATTAACCCAGAAAAAACCCAAGCTTTACTCATCACGACACCTCACAGAAGGAAAAAACTGACTAACCAGCTTAAACTGAGACTGGGGAACAGTGACATTGCCATCACAAATACCATTAATCTCCTAGGAGTAAAATTCAACGAAAATCTAAAATGGAACGACCACCTGTCAGAAGTAGCAAAGAAATCCAGAGCCCGGATTAACCAGATACGACGCTATTCAGGCTATATACAAAAATCAACACTTAAAACTCTCATTCCCACTCTTGTTTTTCCAAAAGACTACTGCGATAAACTCTGGGCTGCTTCCACTGCCAGTCTGGAAAGCCTCAACCAAAATCTCCGGTATGCAGCTCGCACAGTTTTAGCCAGGCGCTTCCCGTTACACCTTCAGCTCCCCTACTTGACCAACTTGGCTGGCCAAACCTCGAAGCTGACACCGAAGAAAACTGTAGAAATAATCGTCATCACGGGCGAACCATAGAGTCTGGCGCAGCACATTCACCCAACTCGCTCCACTGGTCCCAGAACTAGAGCAAACTTGAAACGGAATCCTCCTAAACTACTCCGTGCTCGACTGAAACTCGAGGAAAGTCGGTGTGCCTGGTGGGCCCCCTGGATTATATCCACATAAAACTCATGTCTGTCACAAAAAAAACATAACTCAGTTCTTATTTTGGCATTTCTATACTTTCTCTACCATTAAAACCTTCATTGTCACCGGAATTTATCCAACAAATTCAAATACAAAATGCATAATATTATGCATAGCCGAATATGCATTTGTGGAATTTGTATGACGTAACGACAGAAATTTGTGTCATGAATATTGGCCTCAGAAACGTAATGGGAATTTCCATGGAAAAAGTCGTTTAAACAATAATCGTAATCTTGAAATTGTAAAAGTAGGTAGTAGAGATCATATAGTTCGATGTTCCACCTATTTTTCTAAATTCTGTTTTATATTATAATTCGCCGATTAAATTCATTATTTACTGCTGAGCTCTATTGCTCATTATAATTCCTTTTTATTTTTGTTTCTATAAATTTAAAAAGTCTTTCTACAATTCCGTTGAATAGCTGCTTCTTTTTTAATCTAAAAAACGTATTATATACTTTTACTTTAATTATTGCATAAAAAATTCCACTTTTCCATAAATATTTTTGCTAGAAAAGTATCACTTTTCCAGCCATGGAGACAATAGTTTTAGATTAGAGCTTGAAAAAGTTTTACCTTGTTGGATTCTGCTAGGCTTTTCAGCTTCCATCAGAAACAATTTATTTAATACATTGAATATTTAAATAAACTTTTAAATAATTCACTAATTGTTAATAAGAAAAATATATAGGTACTTCTTTGCGCTCTTAAACTGGATTTAATGCTGATAATATTTCAGTATAGCTTCTTATCGCTTCATCTTCCAATTTATTCTTAAAATCCATAATCAGTTACATAATTAATCACTATTGATAATGAAGGAATTATTTTCCAAGAATATACCTATGGAAATATAACTTGTCTGGCAGAGAAATATAAAAATTTATTATTTTATGCCAGCAAAGTCATGTTTTCCAATTTAAAAAATAATCTGACTGTTAAGGTGACCCTCTAATTCTATGGAAAAAGACTAAAGTACTACTTTTCCAATTTCAGAAAAACGGTTATTTTCCTCACATACCTTATACTTTGTCTCTTTTGTTGTCAAATATTAATTTATTTTCAATTTAGCAAGTCAACTTGCTTCCTTTTTATATTTTAAAAAAGCATTTAGCTCTACAAATAAAAAATTTCTTATACGCGATTGTATAAGTAAAATAAACAGACAGAACCAGCAAAAGCGTGACTTCATGCATGAATTTGTTTTTTGGATAAAAGAAACGAAGCAGTTGATATCTGATATCGTCGTTTAATGAATGATTCGCAAAGTTCTGACATTTTCAATGTCTATAATGAGAGATAATGAGAGAGTCAAAATTTACCGTATAACTTTTTACATCCTACACTAAATGTTTTCATTAGTCAGAAGAAATGGGATAGAATGATTTTTCCACTTAAATGAGAGAAAAATTTATGTTTTTGATATTGAGTAACTGAGAAAATTTGTGATTTCCCATTTATCAGAAAAGAGCCATTTTATTCTTATAAAGAATATCAGAATACCCTAAAAACAATGATAAATTACCCATTGAATTAAAATTTATCAGTTTGAAAATTTTGTAATTCTAGAGGTAGGTAGGTACTTATTGATTTAATATTTCCACGAATTTCATTTTTTAATTAAAAACAAACAAACTGCCTCTTAACTTTCGTCAATTTAATTCTTGTGACTTTTTTTACAAAAATTTAATTTCTTTATATATAGGTACCTATATGCTAATAATGCATAATGTTTAAACTTTTTAAACCTCGTTGATAAAAAATTTCATTTGCTAATAATATTTTGTGGACCTTTTATAATTTACTCTTGCAGAATTAGCAAAAAATATATTGTAGTAATATAAATTATATGAGATAAGATTTAATATAGAAAATATTAAGTTTGTCTTAAATAGTTTGAAGTTCATAAATTCTACCCAATAAATTAAGTTAATACCTAATTGATATTATTGATATCAAATAGATAACTTAACATGAATAGTTTTAAATGTCAGATACAGTCATAAATATTGAATTTTTATTTTTAATAATATATAGGTCTAATAACTGTCTAATATATTAGCCAGTGAATGATACTACAGAACGATGAACCATATTTTGGATAGGGTATAGTTTTTGATTAAACAATAGGTATGTAGAAACTTTTATGTAACTCTTATAATCTATAGTAGGTATAGCCTACCTATAACTATTCAATTGACATTTAATCTTCAGGTGAAGTTCATAATAAATCTAAAATGTTGTGAGAGGTGAAATTTTAGTTTCATGACTGAAATTTGATTTGGAAAAAAATCTTTATTTCGATTTAAAAACCAATAATTATACCTATACCTAGTAAGAGAGAGATTGTTTCTATATCTACAGAATAATTTATGTGATCGGGTAAATGACTCGTATCAAAATTGTGTTTTTTAATATATTTTTATTGGCATTGATTCATTTTAATGATTTAGAAAAACACGCAAATATTATTTAACCATATACTTATATTATATATCGATGCAAAAAGGTTATAAATACAATTATATTATTGATAAAATAGTAGGTAAAATACAATATCCAAATGTTAAAATATCAAATAACACATTTATCTACATAATGTACCTAAGTGTTAAAACAATAAATAAAACATTTATCTATATTATAAGTGTGAATTAATGAAAAGTTCAATCAACATTCGCTGCAAAAAATTAAGTGCGTATATGGTATTGAGAAATAAATTTCATTGTAAATTTTGATTTACAAGTGTTTTCATTTTTCATAGATTTTTTTCATTCAATAATTTTACATTTGCTCAGATAAAATTATCAGAAGCTTCAAGTTTGAATTGATTATGAATTTTTATCTCGGAAGTAATTACAATATTATAGTAACTGTTGTTCATTAAAGTGTATAAATTTTTAATGTCATTTTATGAAAAGTTTGAGTAGGTATAAATTTGAATAATTATTTCCACTTTGAAATTAGTTTTAAATGTTTCATCCTCGCATTCCCGGGTTCCAAATGAGGAGACACAGCCCTCTTATCTTGTCCTATAAAAATTCCTTTTAAATTAATAAAAGCTTCTTGATCATGATTTCACTGTTTCTCAATGAGCCTAAATGCTTTTTTAGGATTGGTGACTCAAAGAAAAAAAGATTGATTTTTATCCCTTTTTTGTTAACTATACATAACATAATAGGTAAAAAGTTCTAATAATAAATTATTATATCTGCATGGATTCTAAAACATTTCTGATAATCATATAATTATCTAGAGATTTTCATATGAGAAGATGAGAAAATCTAATTTATTTTAAAGAATTATTCATGAAGCATTGTCTGAAAATAGATCTCTCATGAAAAACTGATAGTTTATTTATACCTTAGAGGATTTTGGAATCAGATAAAAAAGAAAGTTTCCAGATGATTTTAATGAAAAAACAAAATTTAATATCTGGAACAAAGTAATAAAATGGTTAAATCATTTTTTAAGATTTGTTACCTATTTGCTCTTATGCGCTCTATAAGCTAACATACAAAGTTATATATGTACATATCTACTAAATGATTTAAAAATAATCATTTAACGACATTTTAGGGAAGAATATTTTTTTGTGGAATAATGGAATAAACTGTCCTCTATACATATTTTAGGGAAATTAATTTTGTCTACATATTCAAATCGAAATTTTCGAACCAATGAATGTGGTTGTATTAATTTATTCATGAACTTGTATTAGTTTAATGGGGTCTAGTTATATACAAGTAAATTAATGCGGAATAGTGTAAACAAATTTATAATGATAAGACGATCAATTAAAATGGATTATGCAAATTTAACCCATCTCATTTAAAATTTAGATTTAGATAAATAAATTAAAATATTATAAATCTTGGTAGATTTTAAAATTTAAAATTTAAATCTAAAATCTGTAAAGTTTCCTATTTGCAGCACTATAAAAACGGACTTTTTAAAACTTGTCATTTATACAGGTTTTAGTTAATGAAATTTACAATTAGGTACTCCACTAAACAGAGAAAACAGGTAAATCAATTAAACCATCAAATTTGATTTGAGAATCGATGACCAAATCAATTTCTGAAGTTAGACGAAATATACCAATAACCTATCTGTCACCTATCTGTCTATCTGTCACCTATCTGTCACCTGTCTGTCACCTATCTGTCACCTATCTGTCACCTATATCTGTCACCTGTCTGTCACCTATTTGTTACATATCTGTCACCTATCTGTCA
>JAYMFX010129991.1:2941-25153 GCA_036784945.1 Monocelis spectator | reverse complement strand
GAGGTATAGATATTTGATTGGTCAATTCTTCTCTATTCTATTCGATAACAGCTGGAGGAGGTATAGATATTTGATTGATCAATTCCTCTCTGGCTAACTAGTGAAGATAAACTTGCATTATAACTATGCTACTAAATGTTTCTTGAGATAAATGAATTCCATATTTACTATATATTGTGACCTGTAACCAACGGATCAACATAAATCCGCTATAGGCAGAAGATAATCAAATTTTCAACCTTAATCATCATTATAACTCAAAACAAACAAGACATAGCGCATCAAATGATTTCTAAAGACGGTAGATTGACATGTCGATGGATATTCAATATCCACCTGCTTGCTATGCAAACATAATATTAATGGCAATTGACTCAGATTCTCTCATTGCAGAAGAGCGGATCTATAAATTCCAGCTATTCAAATTGGCCCGGTGAACTGTTATTTTATTTGCAATAAATTCGTGTTACATTGCAGCGTTTCACAAAGCAGCCTTAATATACCTTATAATCAAATCGATCGAAAATCTTTAAAAAAAGAAAAGCATTAAAACACTACTTTGTCAGTAGTAATTTTATAAAACAAAATTATTTAAATAATTAGGAAAGATATCTACGTCGTTAGTTTTCAAGCCACGAGGCAGCATAATGTGAAATCGCTAATATATAGTATAAATGATAGGATAATTTGATTAATTATATTAGCACAAATCTCTTTAAGAGATAAGAGAGATAGATAGAGATAATAATTGCTAATTAGCAGAACGATTGATGAACTTAAATTAAATCATAATTACATACATTATAAATTATTGATAATCACTGTTTGTTAGTAGATGGAAAATCATCGAAGAATTATAGACAATGAATTATTAGGCGTGAACATACTTCTGCTGTAGATCGATTAATGCCTTCTCTGCCTTCGCTAAACTATCCAATTCCTTCGCCATGGTGGCTAGATGCTGTTTCGAGAATCGATTTTGAATGAACGCGAACCAACAGCCTCCCACAGCGATTAATAGGGAAATCGCCAGTACTAAATCTTTCAGGTAATTGTGCGCCTCTAGAACATGGCAACAGGATCAAAATTATTATAATATTCTAAGAAAGAAAGAACTCAATAGGGGTGTGGCTCAGTATTATTCCATTCCATTATAACATACAGATTATAAAACTTACAATGGACACTTTTTAATTCCTCAACGAAATAGAATGTCCTCCATTACAGATTGTCCGGGGGGACATTCGGTAACGGGAGTCATTCTATGAATCATTTTCTCAAAAATCATTAAAGTGATTGGTTGTGGCTAGACATCTCTATTAGCCAATCAAAATAGAGAGAATGCCAGCAATGGTGACTACTGGAGACGACCATTTGTTCCTATATAGTTACAATCTGAATGCATCTTGAATTGACTTAAATAATAAGAGCGTTTTAGCAGTAGAACCTCCTTATCGAGATATTTTTATACGTTAAAATAATGTGACGTCAGGATAGATAATTTGATTGGCTCTCAGCATCTCTAGATAAGGAATTTCCATATCTATATTAAGCCAAGAAGACGCTATCGCCTATCTTCCAGTCAGCTCTGAATCTATGTATTTAGAGTGTAACAATACACGTAAGACAACTTGTTTCCAGTAGTGACGTCATATCTGATAGCCAATGAAATTATGGATAATTAGTGGTTTGGAGCTCTTGCTTTAGCAGAATTTAGGAATCTCCCAATTAGGAATTCATTAACTGAAAGTCAAAATCACTTAAAAAAACTATAAATTCATCCCGGGAATTCAGCAATTAATTAATCAGACTAAATATAAAAAAGCGATGTTATCTAACCATATGTATGTGTAATCATAATATAGTTTATTTTCCTATTTACCGAGGGGTATACAGCTAGACAGAGTTAAATAAAATAAGACTAAGAGAGCATAACATATGGTGATCAAATCCTTCATAAATCAGCTCTAATAACTGTACCAAAATTATCATTCCTTACTCTGATAAATCGATCAATCAGAAATAGTTAAATTTAACTACAGACTTGAAAATGAGTTCGTTCCGTAGGAATTTGATTGTATGCGTTTAAATAGTATATCAAAACAAAGAAAAAAAATAGTTACATTTGAACAACTTACTTTTTGGTGGACCAAACAAAACTAAATCCATTGCTTTGAATAGAAATTTTTGCTTGTGAACGGGATTTTTTATCTTTAAAGTTTGAGTTAGATAAGACATATTCGTTAGTGCGATTCTACAATAACAAAAATATCAGCATTCATAATATTATCCATAGACAAGATTGAAAAGCATGACTCATTTTCAATTTAATCGAATTCATACGAACGCAATTAGAAAATATACCTGCGAATCTAAAACAGTTATAGGTCAGATTTGGATCATGAAATATTTTATGGTATGTAAAATTATTTGTGTATACTTAGCGAATTGTTAAATTTAATGAGGTGAAAACATAAAAAAGCAATTGGATTTAAGGTGGTGGATAATTAATAATAGACATTTGATCAGTCCTTATGCTGGTGTAGACATAACATTGTTAGTGTTTCTCTATTTGTTTGTTGCCGTGACAACGTCTTTCAAATAATGTCTACACATGTGCTAGAATATACTCAATAAAACAACAGCAAAACTGAATCATCTATAATAAGCGGTTTTTTTCTCTCTCTCAAGCATACATACCTCACGACCATATCTAAACAGAAAATATTTCCTAGGATATTGCTATTCAGAAGTAAGCCAGCTCTAAAAGAATCTGACTATTTAAATAGAGATATTGAGTAGCAAAACATATCAATAAGTATGACAGTTATTTGGGAAAACAAGATCAAGAGAATCTGGATACTATTCGTTTGCTGATAAAAAGTCCAAATTAAATATCAATGAAATTTATTAAAGCAAAAATGTGAAGCCTTTTATACTACATATTAGTCTTTCTGTAAAACGTTTCAAAATTCTCAGTCCAAAGCCTGTATTAAATTTATTAAAGTACTAAGTCTAAATTGAAGTCATTGTAAAATGTATTTAATAGATTACAAATATTACCTTGGCATAGTAATCCCATCCACTCGATTCTCCAGGAAAATGTCCACATATTGTGGAAGCTCCACAGTGTGAACTAGCCAGTTGATTACATCATCGACTGTCCAATTATAAGCTGAAACAAAACAATAAAATTAAGTACTTTTATGTTACAATTAATTAATTAATATATTAATTGTAAGTACTTATATAATGCACAAACTTTCGCTATTAATCCATGAATTCCACAATTCTTCTTTACTGATATGCTGATCATAGTTATGTAAAGACTTTGTTCTTTCAAAGCCATCTGTATATTGAAGCTCTCCTCTAGCAAACTAATAATAAAAATCAGTAGAACAGTTGAATTTACATATTAAAGTTAAAAATTAAGACAAGAGAAAATTTTAATAACTCACTTCATCTGATTCAACAGGATCAACCCCACCATCATTATCATCATCAATTTGTCTATGGAGTTCTGAAAGAGCAAGAAAAGCTAGACGATTTCTACAAGCTGATCCACCTAGTTGACAATCTTCTGGTACTTGAAGAGAACCTATAAATACATATGTTCTTCACAAATTAACAAAATAACAAAAATAAATATATTTATGTATAAACGATTTCTAGATAAAATAATAAAATCTTACTATCAACAGGGGTTTTTGCCATAAGAAAGTCAATTGTGACAATAAGACAAATAACAGGAAAATAAAGTGACTTTCTCATTTCTAAAAAAAGTGAATGATGAATTATAATATTGATTCTAACAAACAAACAAAAATATTACTGACATACTGTAAGTTAGAGGTAAGTAGAGATTCACATCAAATGTAAAATGTAGGTAGTAAAAATTATTTGTTGATCATGTCTTCTATGTATATTTGTTTTAGCATAAACTAATGTAATAAGTCAAACATAGGTGAAACACTTTTCATTGTTCATCTTCTTTTATCCATCTTAAGAACATGAAGTGACACATATTTAATTAATTATTCCTTTTCTGCCACAAATCAATGAAGGTTTCATAACCATTTGGAATCTAGCATTCAAGATGATTGAAGTGGTACATACTTATCTTCTTACCTTTTTTATCCTAACTTTTAGTCATCATAAAAGATTATACATGTTTAGATCTAATGTTTTTATCTTATCTGGTTGAGTTTTAATATTACTGACTAACAATTAAAAATAAGCTTTTTTCAAATTGACAGGCATAACGTGATTAAAGTGTAATATAATAATATAATTACAATAATGATTACATGAGGAGCAGGGAGTATAAGCCATAGGCTGAGCATTTAACACCTGCATTACTTTCATAAGGAATTTGGTGCAAATGGTAGCTTGAAAACAATTTGGAAACTTGTGTTTACCTTTTGTGAGACATGAATTAGCTACCACCTGAATGAGAGGCAAGCATGCTACCCACTGAGCTACTGAGTGAATAATGAATGATTAATGTTCAGTAGCAGAAATCATCATTTATCTTTATATTAAAGCATAAATGACTTTTTAGTTGATTTAGATTTAGTTATCCTAATAGGTAAATTTAGAAAATCAAACATTTTATATTGATACATTTATAATTTATTGTTAAAAAATCAAATGAAATAATTATAAAAATTAAAAGAGACACACAATTTACAATTAATTTGGCAGTTATATTTGAATACTTAAAGTTCTGTTAAACCAAACTTGATTTTATAAGGAGGGTCCCATTATATATAGATATTCAAAAGATTTTTGATTTACATGATTTTAAAGATATATTTTAACTATGAAAATATTAAGTAATAATGTTAGCTTAAAACCTGTATTTTATCTATAAAAAAGACTTGTTATTTATACATATAATCAATTATAA
Organism: Monocelis spectator; assembly: GCA_036784945.1. Lineage (NCBI taxonomy): Eukaryota > Metazoa > Platyhelminthes > Proseriata > Monocelididae > Monocelis > Monocelis spectator. The sequence continues at coordinate 20,244 of JAYMFX010129991.1, read as the reverse complement.
TACCATTACAATAAAAAAATGAATTTGCAATGTGAACAAATAAGTAGAAAAGAATTACAGTAAAGTGTTTGTATAGCCGTTTGTATAATATTATCAATTCGTTAGTATTGAAAATATATATAAATTTACGTCTTTCTAAATTTAACATAAGTTTACTACAGAGTAACAAAAAACTTATATTCTTTTTAAAAGACGTTTATTGAAATAGTATTTTGTCAGTTTTTCAATTAATAAATTATAAGCAGATGCTCCAAAAAGTAAATGTCATTATTTTTATTGTTATGAAAAACAATAAGTATGTAACTTTATTTATAAATTAAAACAGCAAATTATTTACTATAAAAATTTGTTTAAGTAAGTATAATGTAAATATTAAATTTTAAAACCATTTTAAATTCGCGATCATTCCTGAAATGTTTTTTAATAATGTCTAACAATCAAGCTAAAAGCCGGAAAATTGCTCTAGTTGGATATAAAGCAGTTGGTAAGAGTAATAATATTTCGTTTTATTTGACTTTTACCAGGTGCATTACTTCTCTTTACCATATAAAAAATATTTTCCTGGATAATTTTAGGATGTCTCTTACTTGTTTTTTAAGTAAATGTTAGATTTTAAATAAATCTGATCTCATGATAATATAAAAATACATTTATGTTTAACTTTTCATATTGCTGCCATTAAAAATATAAATAATTTCTTAATTGTAGTGACAATCATAATTGAAAAATGGTGTATGTCTACTTTTTCTTTTTTAAATGGATGTTTTTTTAATCCTCATATCTTCTATATAGCAAGTTGTATTATAAACTGATCAGGCCTTTTGCTTTGATTGAAGAACAAATGAGCTGCATTTTTTCATGGGTTATATTTATAACTAAAACTTAATTTAATGTTTTAGATTATGTATGATTTGCACATTATATATAATTTCTTTCAGGATCTTTTTTTTATTTTACACCAATTTTTTCTTATGTCTATGATATCAATGTCACTCTCAAAAAGTTTTTTTAGTCATGTCAAGTCATTAAATGATTCTTCTCTGGAACATAAAATTAATTATGATCATTATAATCAGACAACATATTCAGGATTGTGATAATTTCATAATTCTCTAACTTTTCAACAATAAATGGTTCAAAGAACATAGAGTCATAGAATTTGCTTCACTGAATGAATAAATAAGACATGAGTCTTATCTGGCTTTAATACTATGGCTTAATATTATAATGGCAAAACTATAATTGTGTGATTACTATATCAACTATTGTGCTCATTCTATATCTATATTCTATACATATATATACAGATTAATTATATATTTAATTTTAATAAAAAATGTTCATTACATGATACTTAACTGAATAATGAATCATGATATAAACATTAAACTTTTAATCTATAATTAGTAATAGTTTACCTTATGAAGAATTAAATTACTGTATCCATTTTATTTTTCAAGCTTTTAAATTTGATTCCTTAACCTCTCTCTTCAATGCATGACTGCACATTTCAACTAAGGTCAACTAATGAAGAGGTTAAATCTTGAAAATTGATTTTAGATTTAACTGACTATAAATTATGTGTATCCCACTACTTATTTATAGATTGATTGATTTGCATAAATAGTTTTAAAAATCTACAAAATAATTTCTTTTTTATTTTGGTTAGATGTGTAAATTTCTTTAAAATATCACAATTTTGTTTTTGTACCAATTTAGAGCGCAGCACAGTAATTGTTTATGGTGTCAGAGGTTTAATTGTTATCATTTTTTATTATTTTCATTGCTTGCATTATTATAATTATTATAAAAGAAAAAATATTTTTATGAAGTCAACTAAATGCATCATTTGTTAAGTTCCTAATTAATTCGGATATGCCTGAATTCAACTGATTAGCTTTAATGAATTCAAAACATTCACTAATTTTAATGTAAAAAACATTGATAATTCACAAATAACAGGTCTTTAAACATATGCATTTTCAGATGAAAAAGAAACTTATTGATATATTTTTCTTTTGTTTTTAATCAGACAGTGATGTTTTATTTTTACAAAGATATAAATCAAAATTTTTATTGTATTGATTGTTAACATTTGTTTAAGTAGATAATTAATCTATTTCACACTTTTATTCTTTAGGTAAAAGTAGCCTTGCAATCAGATATGCCCAGAATCAATTTGTTGACAATTATGATCCCACAATAGAAAACACATTCCACAAAACAGTTACATTTCGCAATCAAGCATATAATCTTGAGTTAGTTGATACTGCAGGTCATGTAAGTTTAATTTGTTCTCATTGAATGTTTTATCTTTCTGATTGTACCTACCATAATATTTAGACAATTCATTCAATCTTTCTCAAATATATTTAGGACTGCACGAGTGAGCTCTCTTTATTTAAAAATAGAGAGATTCTTATATTCTGATAGCCAATCAATCCAATTATGGATAAATATGTGTTGAAATTATTTCTGATTGTAGGACTTACCACAAGATTTGATGATCTTTAATTCTCTCAAAATATTGAAGATTTTATGAATTCAGTATTAACATGCCTATTTTTATATTGATTTGTTTATATATTGATTAAGTAAATATTCATTTAGGATGGTTGTTCCCCCTTACCAATTAATTCATTCATGAATGTAGATGGTTGGATATTGGTCTACTCCATCTCTACAGAAAAGAGCTTTCAATATTTATTGCAAATAAAGCAAGATATCACTGTAGAATCAGGCTTGCCCAAGTAAATTGCATTGTCATGCCTTGATATTTTCCTGAACAATGCTGCATAGATTTCATAAAATGCTAATTATTTTCAATATTTTTAGTGCACCTATTGTTGTTGTGGGTAATAAGCTGGACTTAGAAAATGACAGGTAAGTGAATTTGATCTTTTCAATTTTCAACCAAATGAGTGTGGTTTGCATCCAATTAATCGTTTTATAAGATTCAAATTTCCAAGTACTTCGGATATCATACAGTTTCTTTTATTTGTTAAATATAAATCTCTATTTTAATTGTGGCCCTTTTCTATCAACATTTTAATTACTGCATTGTGAAAGATAATTACCCAGCAAATATCTCCCCCTTCTCAAATTATTCTGTGGAGAAGATATTATTGTTAAAGATTTGCCCAGTAGAGTGGATGAGAAGAATGGTAGAATTACTCAAATAGTTAGTTGAAAATTGATTATTTGATAAAGAAATATTCATTTACTAATTCCCGCTCACCAAGCAAGAATATTGATCTATAGTGATATTTATTATCATTATTGGATTATTATAATTGCTACGCTGAGAATGAAACATCTACTTTTTACTAGACAAATATTAACACGTATAACATAAAATAAAATAAAATACTTAACCAGTTGAAAGAGTTAGTTTTGATTGGGAAATATGTTTTTATAATGTCATAAGAAGTCAGTAATATTAAAATAAGGCTGTAATTATATAGGTAAACAAGATGTTTATCTATTGTTTTCTTTTCAAATAGAATGTTTTTTGTTAGTAGAGAGCATTGCATTACAGTTTGTGTTAAAACTTGTGTTGTCTCTAAAAGCGTGAAACATTTTCTCACAATTAGAGTTTAAATTCCTCGTAATCCTAATTCATCCCCAGTTAATGTACTACAGTTTCCAATGGGGTTTGTTTTTTCAGACGTGTATCAACTGCCGAAGGAAATCAGTTTAGCTCAACTTATAGCATGCCTTTTTTCGAAGTATCCGCCAAAGAAGATAAGGTTTGTGGATTATATATGTATAATGGTTAAAATACACAAATTACAATATGTGGCCCTATAAAACGTAAAACTTTAATAATAGGGAATAAGGCAAAGTGTAAAAAACCATTGTTAATAATTGATAAAAATATTCTCTCATAAAATGCTGTCATTTAATCAGACTTTTCCAGTTTAACAATTTTGCAAACTGAATGGATATTATACGATGTTTTAAAAAAAAAATTGATCGATCTGATTGGACAAAATATTTTTTTGTCGATTTTTTTAAATTACGCATTCCTTTCGTTCAAATTGATCGCTCAAAAAGGTAAAAAAAACATCGTGAAATATCCATTCGTTTTGCAAAATTGTTAAACCAAAAAGGTTCTTAACAAATTATATTTCAGTTGACATTTTATTGAAATTATTCATTATTATTATTGAAATAGAAATTATTCATTTTATTAATGAATGATAGATAAAATTGTATTTCGGGTACCACTTCGATTTCAAAAATCGATTCTGAGTGATAATTCTGAGCTGTACTATATCAGTATATATTATAGCATACCTACATAACCTGATCTAAAATATTTTACAATTGTTAGTATAACAAATTGTCAGCAAGATTAAAGGTCGCATTTTTAAATACATGATTCATTTTGTTTGCGTTTAATATTGTGCTTATCTTTTTCAAACAAGATTAGGAAATTTAGACATTACAGCTACTGATACATTCTTGACCAATCAGAAAGGGACGGAACAATCTATTGAACCAGGCCTTTATTGGCCCGGTTTAGAATATGGGTCGTTTAAATTACGAATAATTCTCCCTTGTCTATAAAATAGCTAAATAGTTTTATAGATAATAATTGAAGTTATCATAAATTTATTTTTTATTATTAATTACGTAATTGTATAAAATATATTGCTTGTAATTCAAATTTTAGGGTGTGACGGAAATGTTTGAGCGTTGTCTGTTAGAAATTGAAAAATCTTTGGGGAATGTAACTGAGAAGAATAGCTCTTGTTCGATATCCTAGTTATTGAACATTATCCATTTTTATTTTCAACTCCCCAATTTAGATATCGACTGATTACACATTTTCTTCACTTTAATGATTTTTCTGCTTATTTTTGTTTATTTTAAATCTTTCATGATCTACTAGTCATTTTTTTCGCTTTCTTTGATTTAATTGATCAACTGAAATCAGGTCTTCCATTAAGGTTGATTGAAATTCGCGCATATTTACAAACAAATATTTGGATTATTGTAAAAATGTTAATTTTCCACTTTATTATGTATTCGTTCATTTTTTAACTTGATTATTTTAGATTATGTAAATAAAATATATGTTTATTAATCTTAAAAATGTTTTGTTATTTCTATGAATTAAAAAATTATACAGGTAAAATTTAATGGAATTTTACTTTGTGTAGAGAAAATCAAATAATACCATCAGAGAGTGTTTTGCGTAACTACAGACATTTTTCATCCAATTAGATGCACTCAAAAAATAAAAAACATAAAATTGTCAAATACATTTTATCTTTTCATAGATTTTAAGTCAAACTATTACCTTAAATATTGTGTCCGACATAATTTAGGTATGCCCTTAAAAATAGTTTCATGATAATTTGATATTGAATAATTGCATAATCTTAATTAAAAGCTGTTAATTTTGAAGTAAATCCATTTACTTTCGGTTCATCCATACACCAGTCTATACACCATACACCTACCTATTGTTTTTCTCAGTTATAGTAAAGGTTTGTTTCTTTTAAAAATAATTTAAATAATAACTACATGGTCTATGATAAAAATATGGTATAAAAGATTGAAAAAACAGATAGTCAAGCTGGACGGTTTAAAATATATTATCTATTTCGTTTATTCGAAACAAATTTTAAATTTGAGATCAACTGATAATCACCGCTGTAGTCAAATTTCTAAAATGTGCATTTGTATTCAAGTGATTCTCAAGGTTATTTCTTACGATAATGTTATTTCAATTTTTTTCAATTATTTTAAATGATTGTAATTTGTAAACATGAATTTATATACAATATATTTAAGTGTTGAATACCATTATCCAAATAAGCTTTAAAACACAGTTAATTATTTTGATTTTTGTTAGAAATAATTATTACAGTTAGAAAAAATATTATGAAATCATTTTTGTTATTTTAAATTAATTTTAAGGTTAATGGTTAGGATTGGATGATCAAAATTGTCATGATTTTTATGGTCATTAATGGTCATATATTAGATTTTTATGTATTTATCAGTACAACAAAAGATTAAATTAACTTCTAATTTAACTAAATTTTATATTTTAAACAGAATTTAGCATATTATAAAAATTAATCAACATGATTTAATATTTATATCAATTCAGGTAGTAAACCCAATATACTGCCTTTTCAAATAACCACAAAATATACTAATTTAATATTTACCAAAAAAATAATAAAAAATAAATTTATGGACATACCAGGACATATGGACATATTTATTGTTTTATGCAATTACACATGATATTTTCTGTCTGATTCCTAATATATGGTATATTTTAATCTATTAAATCATTGATAAAAATTATTCAATAAAAAATAATTTTCTAAATTATTCTGAAATTTTAAAAGACTGATAGAATAATAGGATTGATGCTATTTTTGACTGAAATAAAATTTATTTCTTTGATGAGGATTATAATTAGCATATCTAATCTTCTATTCAATTTTTAACTCTACTCAATATATGTAATTAAGCTTTGTCAAAATACCACACAATAATATAATTATCATATGGTAATGCATTTTACTAAAGAATAATATTCTTGCACTATGATGTTGTTTGGGATGATGACAGAGTTGCTTCAATAAATGGTTATAATGGATATATGCATACTAGGCATTATAATTTAATTTGAGATGTTTATTTTAAGTTTACTTGCAAATACAGATTATGAGTTTGGAGTATTCTTAAAACTAACTTTAAGGATTTCACTGATTGACCAACTTACTCAAGTTGCATGGCTCTTCTCTCATGAATTTTCTATTCATAGTTCTCTTTAAAATTTAAAATATATGAGTTCAGAATTTGACATATTAAGAATAAAAGCTCTATATATTTTCATGCAAATTAATTACCCTTAATATGTCTGTAATTAACCCTATACCCAATTGTTTGCTCTGATCCAGTAAGTGATAATTATTTATTTGCATATTTTATTATTTTAGATGCAAAGGAATACAAAATGAATGAATAAATTATGTTTTCAATCAAATATTTTATTCTAATAGTGACATGTTTGTTTTATGAAATTACTGCTGATAGAAGAAATACATTTACTGTTTTTGAGAATCAAGAGGCCAACACTCCTGTTGGTCAGATTCTCACTCAGTTAGATTACACTTATGTTTTTAATGAACCATCTGCACTTTTTAAATTGGATCCAATCTCGGGCAGTATACAAACAAAGACCAAAATTGACAGAGAAGCTCTACCAAAAGATATAATCGATTTATACATCATTGAAAGAAGTAACCAAGGTCAAACTGATGTTATTGATATCAGTATTGAGATAAAAGACGAAAATGACAATCCACCTATCTTTTCTGATAATATCAAACTATTGAGAATCTCCGAACAAGTTATACCCGGTGCAAAGTATTCCCTTCCGTCAGCCACAGATCTTGATAAGGGTATTAATAGTGTAAATTCTAATTACCGCATTATTTCTGGAAATATCAATAATATATTTGGTCTTGAAGTATCATCAGGAAACTCACAAATTTGGTTAGTCGTTAAAGAAAAATTGAATCGAGAATTACAAAGCTCTTATTCATTAAACATTTCTGCTGAAGATGGTGGCAATCCAATTAATTATGGTTATCTAAATTTGAATGTCATAATCGAGGATTACAATGATAATGCACCATTATTCAATCCGCCAAAATATGAGCCGGTTTTAAAAGAAAGCTCGGCAATTGGGACACTAGTTGTTCGTTTAAAAGCTACTGATGCTGATATTGGAGTGAATTCTGAAATCTCATACCGTTTCAAAGATACTGCATCCTCTTCTTACAAAGAATTTACCATTGATCCTAGAAGTGGCCAAATTACTCTACGTGATAAATTCTCATGCTTCAAAGTTACTGGGACGTGCTTTTTCATAGTTGAAGCCCGAGATAGTGGCAGTCCACCCCTATCTTCGCAAGCCTATGTGACGATATCAGTGGCCGATGACAACACGCATGCGCCCTCCATTGATATTAATCTAGTGAAAGAAGAAAATGGTCTTGCAATTGTTGAAAGAGGTGAGCAAAGCATAAAAACACCAGTCGCAGTAATATCCATACAAGATCTTGACTTCGGCCCCAATGGTGAAGTCAATGTGAAAATTGTCGATGGAAATTTTAACGATCATTTTGAAATTTCGAGAGTTGCTTTAAACTCTAAATATTTTCTTTTGAAGATAAGAAAGGGTCTCACAGACTCCAGTCCAAATTCATTCAACCTTCTTATCGAAGCGCGTGATAAAGGAGAGCCTTCTCTATTTTCTCAGAAATTAGTAAGTGTTCGAGTTACTGAAGCCAACCGACATCGACCAGAATTTGCTAGACAATTTGATCAAGTCTTTATTGATGAGAATGCCCCAGTTGGTAGTTATGTCACACGAGTGGAAGCGTTTGATAAGGATGAAGGAATGAACGGTGTTTTATTTTATAGAATTGTATCGGGAAATGATAATTCTGAGTTTATAATGGACCCAAATTTGGGAATCATTTCCACCGCGAAAATTATCGATTATGAAAGTTCTTCCGACTATTCACTCAATATCACAGTAAGCGACAAAGGACTTTCCCCCATGACCAATCAAGCGATTCTCAAAGTTACTATTCAAGATTTGAATGATAATCTTCCGCAATTCAAACCGAGCAACATTCTCACTGCTACAATTGACGAAAATTTAGCTCCATCGATGATTTACTCTTTTGATGTTGAAGATCCTGATAAAGACATTAATGGGACAGTTAATCTAAAGCTGAGTGATCATGACAGAGTGAAGTATGCCGACATATTTGAAATAAGGAACAACCGAATGTTCACAAAGAAGCCTGTTGACTATGAGAAGAATTCGAAATACCGACTTGATATCATAGCTACAGATAATGGTCCGCAGCATTTGAGCTCCACTGCCCAACTAACCGTGAATGTGAGGAATATCAATGATAACCACCCTGAATTCTATCCTCGGGAGTCGTTTATCTATGTACCATCCAATCAAAATTATATGCAATTGTTGGACCGGGCGGTAGCATTGGATCTTGATGATGATATATCAACTAATGTGACTTATTCGTTTTCCCAATCCACTTCGAAGTTCTTTATCAATACTTCTAGTGGAGAAATCCATAGATTAACTTGGACTGCGGTGCAACGAGAACTTTTAAAAGTGAAAGCGACAGATTCCGGAGGTTTGGTTAGTGAAGATGACTTCACCTTGTATCTCTATCCTTCAAATTTGCCAGGTCTGAAGCCTAAATTTTCAGTTCCGACCTATATTTTCTCTACTAATGAAGATAAAGATGAAAGTTTTACGAGTAAAATTGTTGGAACAGTTCAAGCTTTCGACTATGAATCACTAAGAATTGTCAACGGTGATAAATTTGGCGTATTTAATGTTTTAGCTAACGGGGAAATCTACACTACTAAATTATTAGACCGTGAGGCAAAAAGTCAATATAATTTAACTCTAACTGCACTATCAAATGTCGGCTTCTATAGTTGTTACGTGGTAATCAATGTAATGGATGTAAATGAAAGACCCTACTTTGAATCACCGTTTTATGAATTTTTCATCAATGACACGCTTCCTGCTAATTTTGTCTTTGCCTCTGTGAAAGGAATCGATGGAGATGAAGGCCCTAATGGACTTGATTATAATGTGGGGAAGGAAGTCCCAGGCTATTTCATTATCAGTCCTAAAACTGGCGCACTCTCTTTGCTAAAACCTTCCCGAATGTGGTCAAAGACTTCCGTTGAATTCAGTATTTCTGTACAAGATGGCGGAGGTTTATCAGACAAAGTCCCAGTTCGAGTGAACTTATTAGATACTAACAATAACTCACCAATTTTCACTCAACTCTTGTACACATTCTTTATAACTGAATCTAAAGCGTCTCACGTTTTTATTGGTAGAATAAAAGCTAAGGATTTAGACTTTTCTAGTCAAAATAATCAGATCGTGTATGAATTGGTGGATGCTATCCAATGGCGGTCAAAATTTCGACTATTTCCCGATGGACGTCTTTACATTGTCGGCGATGTTGAACAAGAGGAAACCTCACAATACACTCTATATGCACTGGCTAAAGATAATGGCCTACCTGTTCGATCGTCCATGACTACAATAAGCGTAACGGTTCTTGAACGAAGCAATAGCAAACCATTATTCGCTTTAAGTCAGTATAATTTTACAATTTCCGAAAATCTACCAACAGGCTCTGAGGTTGGCACCGTTCAAGCATTTGACAAAAATATCGGTATCAATGGACTGGTGAACTATAAAATGTTAACAGAATCAGCCAATTTCACTCTTGATTCTATTTCCGGTACTATTTATTCGAAGAATCGATTTAACAAAGAGTCCGATTTTAAAGGAGAGTCATTTAAAGTAGTCGGATATGACTCCGGAGCGCCATCGCTTTCGTCAACCGTCATTGTGTCCATTACTATCTCCGATACGAATGATCACGCATCCGTGTTCCCTAAAGACGTCTATTTCACGCGCATTCCAGAGAGTGCAAATTTGGGAGAAACTGTCCTTATTTTAAGAGCCAGTGATTCAGATAGTGGAGTCAATGCTCAACTCACTTACGATATCATCGCTGGGAATAATGAGGATACATTCCGTATAGACACGTCAACTGGTCTTCTTCTACTTAATTCACGCCTAGATAGAGAGAAACAGGCCGACTACGTACTAACTGTTAGGGCTAGAGATCACCCTGTTCAGGGAGTATCCTATTCATCCACAGCTATTGTAGTGGTGGATATAATGGATGCCAATGATGTTTATCCCGTTTTTATGGATCTAACTGAAACTACCGTTACTGTGTCAGAAAGTGTAGAGCCGGGTTTTATTCTATTTAAATTAAAATCCCAAGATCCAGACATAGATCAAAATGGTAGGAATACATTTTCAATAATATCTGGTAATGATAATTCTTTGTTCGGCTTGAATTCTGTCGATGGTAATCTTTATTTGAGTAAATCTCTTGACTATGAGAGCAGATCCAGACATGAACTGATTGTATCTGTCAGTGATGGTGGTACTCCATCCTTATCTACAACAGCAAAGTTAACAGTACTGGTGACTGATGTCAATGATAATTTTCCCATATTCTCCTCGGCAACGAAGCTTTTTCTTATACCTGAAAATGCATCGCTAAATTATCTAGTTGGTAGAATCGCAGCCGTGGACAGAGACAGCGAGGAGGTTAACAAGCAATTGATCTATTCTCTGCATCAGCTAGACACTACGCATGGCCGCAAATTCTCAATAGATGCTTCAACTGGTGATATTAAACTAATTGGGTCCATCGACAGGGAGCTCTCCAGCCTATACAATCTTCAACTAACTTGTCACGATATGGGAAAACCTCAAATGACTTCCACAACTGCCATTGTAACAATTGTCGTGGAAGATGTCAACGACGAGAAACCGGTCATTCGAACTCAGGAAGCCTCTTTGTTACCCATCAGCGTGTCAATCAACGCTGAAGTGGTCCTACTACAGGCTAGCGACACAGATTCGGGAGTTCGTGCAGCCATACAGTACAGGTACAAGGAGGACTCCGTGGATGCCAACTATTTTATGCTTCAACCTTTAACTGGATCCTTGCTACTGAAACAGAATCTACCTGAATCCAAGCTTTACTTTGATGTACAGTTTTCTGTCAGTAACGCCGAGGAGCACTGGTCTGGTTGGAAAGACTTGAGATTAATCGCCCAGTCAAGCTCGGCTACCGGACTTCAATTTAAAAAACTCTCTTACACAGCGAAGGTAAGATTAAAGTTGTTTAAATAAGACTTTGACCGCGTTTGTTCCTAAAACGTTTACCTTTCATTTACTATGCATGAATATTTAGATTACGGAAAATGTGAATTGTCAAAATGTGGAATTGATTCTATTCGAAGTTGAATATTCGAATAATCCCGGAAAATCTGCACCCTTCGAATACTGGATAACTGGTGTCTATGCCGGCGATAAGACCATTTTACAACCACGTGGCTTATTCTCATTGGACAAAACTACTGGCCAATTATACTGCGGCAGTATCTTGGCTGATCGTGAAGCCACGCCCACTGGTCAATATGAAGTGCAAGTCACCGCTATTGATATATCTTCTCCTACACCCGTAGCTTCAACCATAACTGTGAGTATTACACTGGGCGACCTATACCAATTAAACTTAATTGGTCATAGAGATACAGTCAAAACATTCTAACCCTTCAGCCGTCAGAGTATGATTCAATAGCCATTTGAATTAGAAAGCGGTATAAGAAATCTGTTTTATTTCTTCTGATAAATTAGCATGTAGGTATTGACTGCTGGCTGTTACTCTTTAGTCTCTTTTAAGAGTAGAGGCGGAATAGCGCAAACAAAATGTTGACTTGGGGAATTTTTGTTTTAGTTTGGTGGGGATGAAAACGAATTCTGTTGGATTTATCAGATTGTTTCAGTCACGCGTGACTATTTGTGACATTGAGTGATAGATTCGCTATCTCTCATCTCTCACAACTAAGCGTTTAGATAGAGATAGATGTTGCCAATGAAATAAAATGTTGAAATTTTATTTTATTTTTATCTCTTATTAGCTGCTATTCGCTATACAATTATTTATTAATTAATAATTAATTAATTACCAATGAAAATATTAGAGGATAATTATGAATTTTTAGTCTGTATGAACTGTTTATTTCATGGTATTATAGGGATTTATTTGACCTTTTATTGAGGTGAAACAGCAATAAACAAGTCGTGTATTTCGCTACCGAGAGTGTTTACTCGTGACTAATATTTACTCGATGTTCTCATACCTCGATGTTTGTCCTAGCACTACAATGCACTACAATATTGTATCCGTATACTGCATCACTCTGCTATATGCTATATGTATTCGTCATGTTTTTTATTATGTTTTGTTCTATTTACTTAAAAAATGTTTCAATGCGTATTCGATTTGAGTGCACAGTCATTCATTGGTTATGAGAAAGTGTGAAACATTAACTACACTCTGTGAGAAAAGTCATGAAGAAGAAGTGAATCATCATCATTCATCATCAGGTAGTTAGGAAGGATTCGACTGTTTGTCAAAGCAAATTTGAATAAAATTGCTTTGTGGTTCCATTGGATTCATTACGGAATCAAAAACTGAATTCCAATGGATTCGTCAAATTGTAAATGAATTCCATTGAATTCATCAAGGAATTAAAAACTGAATTTCAATGAATTCCAATCGATTCATCACGGAATTGAAAACTAAATTCCAATGGATTCATCAGAGAATTGAAAATAAATTCCATTGGATTCATGACGGAATTCAAAATGAATTTTATTGGATTCATCACGGAATTGAAAATGAATTCCATTGAATTCATTGACGGAATTGAAAAATGAATTCTATTGGATTCATCAAGGAATTGTAAATGAATTCTTTTGAATTCATCAGGGAATTGAAAACTAAATTACAATGGATTCATGAGAGAATTGAAAATAAATTCCATTGGATTCATGACGGAATTGAAAATGGATTCCATTGAATTCATCAGAGAATTGAAAATGAATTCCATTGGATTCATTACGGAATTGAAAACTGAATTCCATTGGATTCATCACGGAATTGAAAATGAATTCAATCAATCTTTAAGATTACTATAAGAATTATCAACAATAATAGATTCTTTTCTCATAAATTTGATAGATCAGTTTTCTATAAAATATGTAATATTCATTGCTTAGGTACTTAATTCGTCAATCTCGTCAAGCTTTTTCTCATTTTTACTGAAAATATCATTCAATCTTCTTAATATTTCGTTTTATGAAAAAAGATCTTGTCGACATCTCTTACAGCTTACTGTATCGTTGAATCTCAAAGATTAACAATTTTGAACGCACTCTAATTATAACATCAATGGGTAAAAACACCCGTAGAAGGTAATAATGAGTGAGAAAAGTTTGAGCTATGAAACACATAACAATGAATTTAACAGATTTTCTAGACTTCTAACTTGCTCTATTTTATGAAAAAGAATCACTCCAATATTGTGTTTATACTTATTGAACAATTTAGTCTCAAATTTTATGAAATTTCATTTATAGAAACATTAAACCATAGATATCATACCTATTTCTGTGTTTCACCCATTTTATAACAACAATAAATGCTTTCAAACTTTGATTTCATTGGCTGATAGGCATTTACACAGAGTTAGTGCGTGATCTCTATCTCTCTCTCTCTAGCTGTTAATGAAACTCTATGAGAAAATATGATGTCTATAGAAATTGAGAGTTAAATTAGGATAAAATTATCAATTTTCATAAAACATTTTTCAATATTAAAAACCTCATTTTTGAAAGTACTATCTATCTATCTTGAGTTAATATTGTTAATTGGACTATACTATTCTAAGAGAAAGAACAAGTTGACTAATTATAAATAATATTTAGAATTATGTTTGAGGGACTACTCTCTTCAACAACTCATCATACCTTTCAATTTTCCAAATGAAGGCTATAATTATATTTCCTTATCAATTAAACTGGTTTTTTTTTCTGTTATATAATTCTATTATACCCCATGGGAAATCTCCCTCGATTATCTTGCATTTTTGATGATTGCATCCAGCACAAATGTTATTTTTAAAACAGAGATAGATCTATATCATGTGATCACTGTAAATTCATTTTAATATCAGACACTTCTTAAAATATTTATATTTATCAAAAATATGATAGAAATTGAATTTTTCTATTTAATAAATCAAGAAAAAGGATGTCATAAAATATCTGAAATGTTGAAATGATTTCTGGACAGATTTGTGACAGGCCTTTCCTTTTTCTATATCTTGATTATTTGAATTTATAGTATATTTCATTTAAAAAATCTTTTTAATCCTTTTCTATGTATTTCCTTTAAGGATCTGGGATTGATTTCATTTTATCCTCTTTATAATGAAAATATACTTTTTTTAAGTTTTTGATTAAAACAATCCCTATTAAAGAATTCCCAATGTATTAATTAAAAGATGTGGTTACTTCCACTAGATTTTATTGGCAGATGTGTCTCTCATAATGTAGATTTGGAGAATGAGTTAGAAGTTGATTTAACCACAACATCTCTGTTACATAATATCTAGAGATGCAATCAGTCTGAATGAGATTGTGGAGACAATTTGAAAATCAGGCAAATCATCAACGAATATTCAACTGTGATTCGCTAAGAAGTGAATCCCGAATGAAACTCTCAATTAAGCTCGGCTGCCTGCCAGCTAGCTGCCATGTTTCTAATTGTCCTCTCAATGAGAATGAGAATGAGATGAGCACTCTATAGATCACCTTGTATTCATTACATCTCTATGCTCTGTTATATCAATAACTCAATATCTCTCAAAGATAAGGCCACGAGCATGATCCATTGGTCTCTGTGGATCTGAGCATTTAACATCTACTCAGCTTGCCTCTATTGAGACTCGAACCCGCTACCCCGAATGGGCATGCTATCCACTGAGCTACTGAGCTTCATTCATTCATTCTTTGTTTGATTGTTCTGACGCTTTCTCCAATGTAGATTCCTCAATTCGCAGCTGTTTGGTTTTTATTATTGAGTCTACAGGTTGAGCAGTCTGGGGTGGATTTAAACTTTCAGATTATGGGGGGGGGGGGGGGTTCTTTTTCAATATTGAATAAAAGGTAAAAATTATGTACTATATGTTTATGAGTTTGAAAGTGTATATACATATTGACATGTCTATCATCAGGGTGATAGGGTATTTTGATTAAGCGCGCAGTCATTATCTTTCTAATTTCTGTATCCATGCATCATAATTGTGCTCCATTTTGGGACAATAGTCTGTTATAGTTTCATCGGTTAGATAGATAGATCACTGTGTTTCATTTCCATCAATAGAATGAATGTCTGAAGGTAATTTTTCAGTTAGCGTGCAGATTCACTATCAGATTTATAGTTAGAGTTGATTTCTGTCAGAAAAGTTTATTGAGATCGTCTTTAAGTAGAGGAAGTCTATTTTGTGCCTCCTATTCAAAAGCCCTTCCTGATTCTTTATTTAAAGGCAGTTTCAATTTGTTACATCATTCTTTTCAATTTCTAAATATTGTTATAAATTCAAACCAACTCATGTCAAGAAAAATTAATGATGAATAAATTTTATCCTTAAAAGTAATATCCGAAAATTGATTTTTTAAAAAGATGTGATTATTTTTGATAACTGTTGATAATATTTTCAATCCTGCTGGCTGTTATTTTAATTATAGTGTTCAATAGATTAAGGCTTACATTGAACTATTTCTGTTGCTGCGTTCCATTAAATTTCTCATTCATGTGGAACTGGATCAGTTTGTTTAAATCGACATGAAAAAACAAAAACAACAATAAAGAAATTTGATCTTCATACTTTTCCACAATTGCAGGTGATCAATATCGATCGATACTTTCCAAGAGAATTATGAATTGTATCATAAATGTGTTTAGAAAAAAACTTAGTCTACAAAAACTTAAATTTAATAGTCTACAAAGAAATGAAATACATAGCTTATATCTAGATATGTAAAAAATTCGTTCTTGAACAAGATCTTAAATTTGAACTTCACCATGACCTTCTATACCTTCAATTCGTATTTGACATTGAACATGAACTCGATCTTGACGATCCGTTCGTGAACATGTAGGCTTGAGAAAAGACTCAATGCTTGATTCAGTAGAAATATCCTGTAAATAAAACTTTGTCATTTCACAGGCTGCCATCATAGTGCTGGATGAAAATGACAGTCCTCCCAGATTCACCGTTCCATTTGTCGAATTGAGTGTGGAAGAAGATGCTACCCTACCAGTGGTCATCACCACAGTGGAGGCGCGAGATCCCGATGTTGACTCTGTCCTGCGCTACTCCCTCAAGGACACAATGAACAACGCATTTGAAATTCATCCTGATACTGGTAAATACTCGTACATAGTTATGAGTTTGTTTCATTAAATAAATTCAGATTAACTATCGAATGGAAATAATTTCATTCGTCAAAACACTTTTTTATTTTCGTAAGCGAGAAAACCTGTTTATCGATAGTGGATCTCAATTAAATTCCTACTTATAGAAAGCGCTCTTTGTGCAAATTCTTTTATTGAAAGAATTATTAAAATCAATAGAGTCGTTTAGGAGTTACAAGTTTTGTATTCCATTCTTGTGTCGTGTCAGTGACAGTTTGTATTCCATTCTTGTGTTGTGTCATGTCAGTGACAGTTTGTATTCCATTCTTGTGTTGTGTC
>JAYMFX010129880.1:0-12440 GCA_036784945.1 Monocelis spectator | reverse complement strand
CATACAGAGATTATGTAGTATCCAAGGGAAGTCTAAATTTCCATAGAATTGGAGGGTCACTTAACAGTCCTATTGCCGGTGTGGGGAGTTTCTAAGGGTGTATTTAACAAAGTCTATGGGAGTTTGCAAGCGTATATAAACTATCAAAAATGGTTTCGACCACATCCTGTTTATTTTACTCATTTAACTTTACTGTATTTCTATTCACAAAATACATATAAATTTAATTTCAATTGCGTTTGATGGAATTTATCACCTTTTATTTTTATCAGAGATAGCTTCTATCAAATATTCATTTGAAGTGCATTGTAAATGTAATACAATTTTTTCAAGACCATCAATTTAATACTTATAGTCCCACATCTTATGTTAATAAAATTAATTCAGTGTAGCAATAAAGTTAACGAATTAACTTTATTAACCTGACAAAGCTTTGTCTCTTGTTTCTTTATGATTACCATAAAAATATATGCAGTCATTTTATTTCAAAAAGTCGGAAATAATTATATTGTAAAACAGTCATAGTTTTAGTAAAATATTAATATGTAAATAAATATATTTACCTGGTTTCATAACATTTACGGCTTTAAATCGATAAAATGTTTTACAATTACAAGGTAATTCTGCTGTTCTTTCTATATAATGCTTTCTAGTGATTGTTTATCTATTTTTTGCGTTGGGATAATAAATGTCTATATATAATTTTCAATTGCGTTTGCATTATTTAAAATTATAATCAGAACCCGCATTTATATATAAAAAATGAAGAAAGTAAAGGAAATTATGATGCCTAAAAGAGTAATGAATCAGAATATTATGTTATTGATATATTCAAATCATATTTATATAACATAACAATCAGTTGACTGGCAAGCATAAAAAAGTATGGACTATGTAAACCGAACTATGTATTCGGAATTTCAAGAACTCAAAAGCATAATAAGTTCAAACATATCTATCTAGGATGGAATAATATAAAGGAATATGCAAAGAAATATTTTTTAAATGAAATGAACTTACTAACTAAGGTGCATAAATTCTACTTTTTTAATAATTGAATTGTACTGTAGCTGTAGGTAGTATTAGTAAGGAAGGATCTCAAATAAAATTCATTTTCCTAACATACTCTTATTGATCAATATTTTCAAAGTTGATTGGTAGGACTATAATCAATATTAAAAACATACATATACTAAACATACTCAGGCAATGCCTACAGATTTTTGACAGTTTATTGAAAGGAAGTCATGTCAACTTTTTACTTAACAAAAATCTTCATGTTTGAACAGAAATAAAAAAATTAGGGTGAACTCGTAACTAAGAGAACTCATACTCATATATTTATATCCATATTATATAGTGCTATTTATAAATCAAAACCATTTAAATTTCATGTTTATTTGTTTTAACTAATACATTTTCAGCTAATGTGTGGACTATCAATAAGGGGTATGTAAAAAGAAAACTATACACATTGACATGTTAGATATTAATATTTCATCATGGGTATGAGTTCACCTGTTCCCAAATAAAAACATGCTCAAGTTTTGAAATAGAATGCTTTCTGTAGGTAAGTATTTCTTGAAAAATATTAGCTAAAAAATAATTTATTCATTTGGAAAACTATATGGCAATTAACACTAAAGTCTATGAATAAAAATGTATTAATGTCTGAAAACTATTTAAGCACTAAGGAGTGCCACTGACTTGGCTACAGATCTAATAATTAGTATGTTTAAAACATCATTTTAAATGCAAATATTAAATTTACAACAATATTTCAAATTTGTAATGTAATTCAAATCATTTGATATCATTTGTAATCCATAATCTATTTCTATAAATATGCTAATAATTACTAAATAAGGGTTATTTACAATAACCATGAAAAATATCCTATTTGTACACCAGAAAAATTTCAAAATGGATCCAAAGATCTTACACTTCTGTTTCAATTAAAATTATTTTACACTTTTCTTTATTTTTTAATGCAGTATGATTTTCAATGAAAATTCTTAATTAATAATACAATTGATACTATTCTACAATATATACACTTTTAACTTTTAACTTTTGTAATTTTCCTAATTTAGGTCACAAAGTCTCAGCTAGTATTTCCTCTTCTAACAATCCATCAGAATAATTTTTTGTTGTTGACCAAAATGGATGGAGGAAATTAATTAATCTTTTCCTTTTTTCCAAGAATTTTTGTGTCATTTTATAATTCTATAACACTATAGCAGTATTTTAATTATTTATTTAATAATAGAAATACTGAGGAAAGTAAAGCAATTAACAGCAATGTCCTTTTAAATCTTTTCAATGTATAAATAAGAAATCTAACATTTGTGTTATCTTGTGTATCAAGGGATATTTAGTTGTCTGTTCTTGATTTTTTTTTTCATTTTTCATTTAAAAGTAACTTTTCATTGTTTTGCTCTAAGAAGGCTTGAATCATATTTTTAAACATTTATCAAACATTAATTAAAATCTTTATTAAAATACCCAATAAAGAAATAAATACTTATATAGTTCAGATTAAAATGTGTTTGTAAATCTGTACAACATGCAAATTTATATTTATTTTTAGACTAATTTACTGAAAAGTGAAGTTGGTATATTTGTAACAATATTGGGATATGCACTGCTGATTCCTTACACAAAAGTTGAAGAAAGTTTTAATATTCAAGCAGTCCATGACATTTTATACCATAGATTGGACCTGTCTGAGGTAAACCTTAGAAAAATTCCACTATTATAAAAATGTCATATCTGTGATATTGCATGACCACAAACAATTTAATTTCAAGAATTCATTTTACTAAATGTTTATTTTCCTAAATTGCTGGAAATCTATTTTGAGCATCAAAGTGTTTGTAGAAAGTTATTTTGATTCCATACATGGAACATTGTAATTTTAGTATGATCATCAAACTTTTCCTGGTGTAGTACCTCGAACTTTTATTGGAGCTCTAGCTGTGGCCATCACATCCTCTCCATTGGTATTTTTAATGCAATTCTTTGATGTGAGAAAACGCTTTGTCCAATACATTGGTCAGTTTTGACTTCATTAATTATTTCAGTATTTGAAATGTTTAATAAAATTCATGGATTTTTTTATTAGATTATAAGTAATAACCAATAATTTTTTTTAAATATTCAATACAAACATTTCAGCTCGAATAGTATTGTCTTTTTTTGTGTGGTTTAACCTGATGAGATATAAGAGAGCAGTTAGTAGCATCTGGGGTAAACGTGTGGCCAAGATATTCCTCCTGTTTACATTCTGTCAGTTTCATTTCCTGTTCTACGCCTCGCGACCACTGCCAAATATTTTTGCATTAGTTTTATGTGAGTTTAATTTAAATAGTTAATTATTTTTTGAATACATATTAGAATTAATGTGACACGATTACGATGA
Organism: Monocelis spectator; assembly: GCA_036784945.1. Lineage (NCBI taxonomy): Eukaryota > Metazoa > Platyhelminthes > Proseriata > Monocelididae > Monocelis > Monocelis spectator. The sequence goes on along the minus strand of JAYMFX010129880.1, from coordinate 9,019 downwards.
TGGAAAATACAATTATAGTGCCAGTGAGTAAGTCAATTATTATTAGATTTAACGAAGAGTAAATAGAGAAATGATCCACCTACTTTGAGTTGATCATTTAGCATATTATTGTAGCTAAACCTGCCTTTATAGGGAATATAATTTGTTATCAAATTGAGATAGAGTAAAACGATCAGTTTCATATAGATATTAATTTGATAATTCAATTTGTTTTTAACAATTACATAGTTTTGGGCGCGATGGCATCATTCCTAACGAACAAAACTCAGTCTTTTATCTGGCAGTCTGGAGCAGCAATCCTTATTTTTCGATCTGAACTGTGCATTTTATTTGGACCTTATTTGTTACTTGGTCTGCTTACCAATAGTATTTCTTTAAACAAAGCAATCAAGACTGGAATTGTTGCAGCTATTATTCTGATTGGTTAGTTAACATATTGAAGTATCGATTTTTTTTATATTGTCATCATTAATCGTTTTATAATATAATTATTGATTAAATAACAAATATTTTACTTTAAAGGTACTACAATATTAATTGACTCCTATTACTGGGGTAGATGGGTTTGGCCGGAGGGTGAAGTCTTTTGGTTTAATACTGTCCTCAACAAAAGTTCGATGTGGGGTGTATCCTTTTACAATTATTGATTAATTGATTTTTTTCTGAAAATGGTTGATGGTTGCTATGATGACTCACTTATGTATAGTAAAGTGAGGTGGAATAAATTTCTTCATCCATAAATATTTACTGCGACATTCAATGATTGAGATTGACTCTCTCTTTCAGATATTCTATCCTGGAGCTGGTAGATGCTGTGCTTCATTTATATCCAATGCATGACTATAATCTGAATGAATAATGAATGATTAGGTATTGAATATCTGTTTTCCATCTGCTGTCACTGTTAGAGAAGTCTCACGATAGCTCAGTGTTTCCCACTAAATCATTGAACAATTGAGACAATGAAGACATTCTAAAAAGGGTATAAATTGATGCTAATCTTTCTCTCATCTTGACTGAAAGCATCGCTATTTCATTTTTCAAATAAGTTTTCCCCTATAAAGGCATTAATTATAATAGAACTACAAATCAATATTTCGAAAGATGAGCAATACATTTAAAAACTTTCTTTAGAAAAAACGAATCCTTATATTTCCATGATATAATATTTACTGAAATTTATTTGCATAGATTTTCGAATTTTATTTAGTTTTTGAGTCAAGTTTAATGAGGTAAGATTGTGGAATGATAATAACTGTGACCATCCTGGAGGGCCCATGTAAATAAATAAAATATTTATGTGAAAAATGAAATTATCTTCCTTCATGTTTCTGTGTCATATTCTACAGCGTATGCCTTTCTATTGGTATTTTACTTCCGCACTGCCTAGGGCCCTCTTAGTCAGCGCCTTTTTTGTAAAAGTCGGGATTATATTGGATGCCAGAGCTCGCATCTTCATTACTCCCTGCCTCGTGTTCTTGGTGTTGTATTCGTTTCTGCCTCATAAAGAACTAAGATTTATTATCTACACAATTCCCATTCTAAATACGGTGGGGGCCATTGGATTTGTGAAACTGTGAGTTTGAAAAATATGCACTTTTCTACAGTATTCAAAGCGGTTCTTTATAGTCAGTAAAAATTTGAAAATTCAGAATAAAATTTGTGCCATTATCCAAAAAAAGTTTGCTTAAATATTTATTAGTAGGTTTTCATTTTTATTGAATAATTAACATAATTCATTCGTGATTTTTGATTTTGAAATTTTGAAATTTTCAGACTTCAATTGAAGCGTAGAAAAAGTGTCATTCAGTTTTTGCAGCTATCTTGTTTTCTGCATCTACTTGTTAATGGTATTGCTGTTATCTTCTTTATTTTTGCCTCAACTCTTAATTATCCTGGTGGACAAATAATGGTATCTCTGCATGACAAAGTTCCTTCTAATACGGGTAAGACGGTAATTAAAATTAAAATCTTAGAGATGTTATAATCTTCAAAATAATTGTTCATACTTTGGGGTACTTTTAAACACACGGTACGATTGTAAAAATACTATCGGACAATTGATACTTCTGTAATTAGAAAGCATTTCATCAACGTAGTGATGATTTTCATTAAATAGCAAGACATTAACTCATGAATAAGTTCGCTATGGGAAATCATTGAGTAGTGTCTGAAATTTTAATGGAAAGATTCTGCTGAAAATTGTTATGCCAGCTTGATTGAAAATCTTTTAATTCGAACCTTTCTTTTGATTAGATATATAGCATTTTTTGTTTTATATGTATTTATATGTATTATATTATATTGCATTTTTTCACAGTACCTATTCTTACAGCTCATGCATGCATTTCTCAAATGTCAGGTGCAAACTAATTGTATTTTATTTTCCTACGCAGGTGCCAATATTCATATCTGTAATTATGCCGCTCAGACAGGGGTCACTCGTTTTCTTCACGAGAACCCTAACTGGATGTAAGTCTAGCCATTACCTTGTGATAGCTAATATATTTATATAGATATACATATAATGTCTAAATATAGTTAAAATCAGTGTTTTTTATCCAACCATAATTTATGGTATTTTATGAAGTTTTAACTTTACTACATAATCCAATGTTATTTTTAAACTCTTATCTGAATAATTATTGCAGCTATCGATTGCAAATGACGTTATAGTCTATTTACCCATAATTTATAATTAGACTTTGCGTTCATTTTTTTTCATATTTTACATATTTTCTTTTATATATTTTAGCTATAACAAAACAGAAGGTTTGGAGTCATCATTTGATGTTTTGATAAACGATTTCACTCATCTGATTTTTGAGAGAAAAGACAAAGATACATCCGCTGATAATTTAATGCCCTACTTACAGACTCATCGAATTTTACATTCGGAGTATATCGTTGAGAGGTATACTTGGAAATACCCTTTTTTTAAATACGTGGAAAAACTTGTGCTTTTAGAAAAGATAAAGGTTTAACGTATAAATAAATTTCTATTTTTTATTTATACGCATTCATGTTTTACATTATTTTGTTTTATGTTAAGTAATTATAATATGATACATACTAAATCTTAATAATAATAATAAAAAATGTTAATAATTATAATAATTAGACGTTTCAATGTATAAGCTCAGTTGTAAAGGTTTTAATGAATAAATAAATGAAATTAATGCATGGGCAAATTCTATCAAACATTTTTTGTGAATTTATTTCAGTAATATATATAGTTTTCAGTGATTTTTAAATGAATACATATTTTTAGCCGATAAATACATAATATGAAAAACTCCGGATTTTTAATCATCAGATTTACATTTTATTTGCTTGTGTCACTTTTTTATATCAACTCATACGTTTGCAAGTTTATTTTTACCATTTAATGAGAAATGTAAAATAAAAAAGTATTTTTCATACAAAGATAATTTTAACAGGAATAAACACATAGATCCGGTATTTGATCCTGTAGAAAATTTTTTACTATACCGTGGTTCTTCTTGCTTTTAATGTAACAATATTTTAATTGGAATTGTGACAATAAATTAATAGAAATGATCATATACTGAAATTCACGACACTCTGCTTAATCATTCCTATTCAAGGTCAACATTCTGTCAATTAAACAAAATTGATAACGTATAAAATGTACATGTATGTTGGGATATAAATCTGTATATGTTAGATTACTCACTATTTTGAAGGCCCACAATAAAAGAATTAATGTTGATTATGCTAAATTCATAATCAATAGATTTTTAAAAAACTAGTTTTTATTCTTATAACCTGATATTTTATGCATTTAATGTTGCATGTTGACTTTCAATAGGCTTTTTAGCGATAGAAATAAGATATATATAACTTTCACTGTTATAATATGGCATACAAACATAAAAAATAATGTATGTTTGTTTAAGTTCACTTTATAACCGTTACTGGTCAATTTAACAGTCAGACATGGTGCAGAGATATTTTTTTTCATTACGAAACGATTAATGTCAATATCTATGGGATATCATGGTACTCAGATTGAATATTGTAGTTAATTTGTATTTTTTCTTCACTAATTTTACCCATTGTTATGCATAATTATATATAATTATGAATTACTTTAGGAAATTGTTTTAAAATTTGGCTTGCTAAAATTATTTAAATCTGCTAGAGTAGAATTTTATTTTTTATGTTTATCTTTGATTTGATTACTTTTAGTAAGTTTAGAAAATATAATAGCATATTTACTTATTATTGCTCTTTTTAAGAATTTTTAATTCTGATTCTTGAGACTATCTAAACTGGTATTCTCCACTCATCCAATCAGTTACTAGATTTTTTATTAGATTATTGTGATTAAAGCTTAAATGTCAAGTTTTGTTAAAACTTGTGTTAAAGAAAACAATAAAATATAAGGATATATCACAGCTTTTATGGCCCAATTGGTAACTTTTTTACATTTCCTAATTAGAATTGTAACATTTAGGAACCAATTATTCAATACAAATATATATCTGTAATTGCACTTTAATTAAATAAGTTTGTTAATAAAATGTATTGGTAGTTCAAAGCAAGTTTTGTATATTATATTATTGTTGTGGCTCAATTAGGAACTTTTATATTACATGCTAATTAATATATTATTGTACACTACTTCTATCCTTACTATATAATTTTCATTGTTTATAAGTTGTTGAATAAACCAGGAATTTAAAAAATGTAATAGAACTTTCTTTGGATATCAAATAGACTGGTTAATAAGTTTTACTTATTATGATGAATAAAAAATGTCTTAGGACCATAAAGTCAGAAGTAGTGAACAATAATATTGTTATTAATAAAAGCTTGGTGTATTTGATTTTATTAATAAGTTTTACTTATTAACCATATATAATTCACCAGTAGATATTAGGGAACAGGTGAACGCGTACCCATGATGAAATATTAATGTCTAACATGTCAATGTGTATAATTAATTGTGATTTTATTACATACCTTATTGATAGTTCATGCATTAGCTGAAAATGTATTAGTTAAAGCAAAAAACATGAAATTTAAATGGTTTTGATTTATAAATAGCACTATATATAATTAACATAATATGGATATAAATATATGGGTACGAGTTCACCCTAATTCAGATATTATTATGCACTACTTCTATCCCTCCTATATAATTTTCATGGTTTATAAGTTGTCAAATAAACCAGGAATTGAATAAAAAAATTGAAAAATATTATTGTTATTAATCAAAGCTTGGTGTATTTTATTTTATTGCGCAAAATTATAATTGAAACAGAATAAACCTTGATTTGATTAAAAATTGTATGATATAATTCACAAAGCTTGCTTTGAACTACCAATAAATTTTATTAACTAATTTAAAAGTTAATTAAAGTGAAATTGCTAATTATATTTGTATTAGTTTCCAACTGTTTCAATTCCAGTTGGGAACTCTAGAAATAAAATAGGCCAACCAGTTCAGACCTTTTCATGGTTCCCATTTAGGCCACAACATATATAGTTGGACTCCCAGATTTTTCTTTTGAGCCTATCTTTTTAATAATAAAATTATCATATATGTCAATTATATTATTCTATAAAAAGAGATTTATACTTTTAAAATACATAATTTTTAGAGATACAGGGATAAAGCTACTCATTTTTATCCACATTAGCTAACAATACTTTTTCATGTAAATTTTACAAAAGTTTTTGTTATTGAACTCTGTTATGTTACAGATTGTGAATGAAAATTGTCTAACTCATACAAAAGCAATTGTTTCCAAGGAATCCAACTTAAGCAAGGTTGACTCTTGACTGCATATATATATATATCATTGTATATTAATAGAAAAGGAAAATCTTTCTTTCAGATACAGTTTTATTGAAATGACTAAATTTTCGTCTAGTGACTTCTTCAGTGTCATAACTGATACAACTTGTCATTTCAATAAAACTGTATCTGAAAGAAAGATTTTCCTTTTCTATTAATATATGTACCAGATACGAGCAATTCACCACAATGATATCATTGTATGAATAGAATTAGTGTCAACTTGAGTATCATTGTTTCTTATTTTCATACTTAGAATATAATGTTGGGCTGTTATATTTAAGCAATATCATTTGGGCTGGGGGACAAGTAATAAATATTAATATAATAATTTGACCACCAAATGGCCAACTTGATCCCATGTTATATAAGCATACACAAGGTATATAGCTGGTGGAGTCTTGACTAAATATACCATATGTAAGAATATATAGCCAGGACTAGTTGCCAACTTTTGTTCTATAACAAAACCAATTAATTTACCCTATTATAAACTCATAATAAGATCACATATTGTAATTTAGGTTATAATATATAAACCTTTTGAAATTTTAATAGGATTAAATGATGTAATTGGTTTCCCTGTTAATAATTTAAAAAAAATAACATTTTAAAATTGTTCTAGACTTAAATTACATCCAGAATTTGTCCTGAAGATTTTACATTAATGAAAATTATAAAAACCACCCATTGACATCACCTTGTAAGAAAATTATAAAAGCACACTTTAAACATATTTGAATTATTACAATCAGACAAGGTGTTCAGGAAGGAAGAGCATGAACACTGTATAAGTTGAATCATATTTGTCTATTTAAATATAGCAATGTTTTGTGTGTTATAAATATAGATATTTGTAGCCTCCGTGTATTTTCACTGTATTCTATAAGAGCATTTAATTTCTCACTCATGTATATTTTAGATGCAAAATTGTTGATTTGGTGCCTTATGAATCTTGATGCACTTTATGGCACCTGTTAATCTGGGTAATGGCAAGTCAAATGTTGTGAAGTCTACTCCCGGTGTTTTATTCTATTCACAAGATAATAGCATCAATACAAATTCGCCTATATATGCCTCCAATAAGTTAGAAACTACATATTTAAAAATGGCCCCTAGGACAGTTAATGGCAATTCTGTAATGCAGGAATCTTCTCAAATAAAGCGTCTTTTGAAGCCAAATGGTTCTATAAACATTCATAATCACTCTTCAAGCACTTCTAATAATATGCCCAATTCAGAAGAAACAAAGTGCACCACTGTTGATTCAGATGCTAACGGTGTCTGTAAAGTTACTTTATCTAATTCTTTCAGATATGAAAATGTTTCAAATAATATATGTGATAGTGTTCATAGCACATCTACAACAACTTCACAAACATTCGGCTTAGTGCCAAGTTGTTTGCCTTCTAATCCTGTGAAATCATTAAATAAACTTCAGACTGTGAATCTGGCTGAATCTTTAAATGATATTCCTCCAGTACATACCAGTAATGGTCCGATTATTCAGCTCAAGGATTCTGTTGATTCTGATTACAAACACTGTTTGTCTATGCATGAAGAAGCCACATCCCGTTTAAATTCACTGCAGAGCACACTTAAGCTTTTAACTGCAAAGTGTACCCAAATCATTGGTAAAAGAGCTCTCACAAATTACAAGCATTTATCAGCAGCATCTAGTTCCCGAGAAAGAGAAGGTATAGATTCAATTTTACATACTTGTGCTCGCGAATTAGATTCGGATGAAACTGACAGTAGCTCGGATGAAGAGTCATTGCCTATACCACCAATGACCTTAGAGAACAACAATACCTCTTCCACACAAAGGTACTTTTTTATTATGTTATTTATTCCTATTTATATGAAGTTATTTGATCTAGTTCTATGTTGTTTGTGTAACAGAATTTCTAATATGTATATGTAGTGAACTTTATAAAATATTCATTGTGGTTTGAGTATGAACCACAATACCTGCCCTGTTAGTTTAGTATTCCTCTCACATGTATGTATAATTGAAACTGTTTTTTTTTTAATATTTAGTTCCAGTGGTCTAACTGCTGAAGAATCTTGGCTGTGTTGTCGAGCTGTTTATCATGCACATTGGCAGTGGCTACTATTTGAGATTCAGCATGCAGAATTCGCATTACATAATATTCGCACTCTAGCTGTGGATACTCAAACAAAGTTAAAACAGTTTCGACAATCGGTGGCTCATGATCCAGAAAATGATGGACAATGTGCTAGGACTGTTCCCTTTAAAAGAAACGTTTGTAAACAAAAAGTCTATCGTCTAGATGGCAATAGCTCCGCTGTTGTGGATTTGTTGAGTGCTGGTGCAAGTAAGTTAATGACGATTTGGATTTATTGCTTTTTGGTGATCCACTAGATATGTTGTAACTAATTAAATTAAATTAATACTATTTTATTGGAATATGTGTGAGATAATTTGATATTAATCTATTTCTGTCAGTAATAATTCATATTATAAATTAACAATCTAGCGTTCACCATTTTTTATAATTCAATAATGATTACTTTCTCAAGTGTTTCTTTTGCGTTCATTCGTAAGAAAGGTAGAAACAATTTCGCCATACGCAACAATTGCACGAATCAAATTGAATTGTTTTCTCGTGGTAATAACTCGTATGTCTGTTTAAACTGATCTCAATCTCTCATATAAATAAGATATTATTGTTTCATGCATTTTTCATAATTTAAGCTTTACAAAGAATTTACATTTGGAACTTTACAGCGGTAATAGATGTTATAATTAATTAATGCTGTATTTTTTAAGTAAGTTTGCACAGTTCTGTGCTGGAGCTTTTTATTAACTTGATATTATATCCGTTTTATATCTATAAACCCGTCGTGCATCAATATCATTATAACGTTTTTGTTTTAGTATATTTTTAAACTATGGGTCAACAGTGAACTGTGGTCAGTTCATGAAAATTGTACTGTCCACGAATACAGTTATTCTTAAATATGAATGCAATAGGGAAAATTTTAATATATGATGTACCAATAAAGAAAACTGATTTATTATTAACACTAGAAGCGCCGGACTTTGAATATACCTACAAGCGCCAAAACCCGTCAATTGACGATTTTTATTTTTAACCTATTTTTTGCATCATAATTATTATAATAATACCTAAAGCGAATTTATAATCTCTAAATTATAATTTA
>JAYMFX010129769.1:0-12444 GCA_036784945.1 Monocelis spectator | reverse complement strand
AGAGAAGACGACCTGTTCGTACAAAGATTCTTTATTTGTCACTAAAACAAGACACAATGAGCGAAGCTCATTGTTAATTAAAAGAGTTCATCTCAATAATATTCATCACTAGCCATGAACCACTGTATGAAATATATCAATAGTTCGCACTCTAACACTTATATACATGATACCTAAATCATATGAAGCCAGGTATAAGCGAAAAGTGGCGAGTACATTCACAAAAGATCAGTTGTGTCAATTTCTGGAGACTGCTCCTAACGAAGAAGAGTATTCCCTTAAAAGCTATTTGTATTATTGCATATATTGTGGTGGCCTAAGATACGGGGACTTGGTGTCCTTAATGGTAAATGATACCTTGGGTTTTTGGATTTGAATCATATAAGGTTGGTAAGCAACTTGGTGAAGAAATTTCGAACAAATTTAATATACCTTTATCATATACTGCTTGCATTCTGCGTTACATAGATTATTCAAAACGTACAGAATATATAAATCAGGAGTCAAAGGTTACAAAACTCAACCCATGGGAGTACAGATTTTACGAAAGACAAGTGTAACAATGGCTGAGTTTTTAAAGCTAGCTAATCCTTCAAGTTATTCAGGCCACACATTTAGAAGGTCTTTAGAATGCCATAAAGTGGACTTTATGGGGCATGGAAAAGATAAAAGAATTTACTTAATTACATACACTATTAAGGCATATGTTAATAAGTTATCCAGGGTCCAGAAATAATTGTTTATCATGTGATTAGTTTTATTGTATTTAGATGCTACGTCAACTAAATAAAATGAATAATCACAAGAACTAAAACGTTGATACCAGGCATGTAATTTTTCCTGATTCCTTGTGTCTAGAAAATGGCGTGATAAAAAGGCGGGGCTCTAATACATGTTTATTTGCATAAACACCTTCTCTTTTAATTTCTGTAATTCTTGTACTATTGGTATTTTATCTAATATCATTCAAATTCAAATGCATCTGATGTCAAAAAATTAATAAAGCTAAACTAATATTATACCTATCTCAGAAAAAACTTGAAAGGTTTTGAAATTAATAATAATATAATTCTTAAGAATATTTAGCTTGAAGCAGTATCATGCTACTAACAGTAGGGTTGAAATTAACCACTTCACACTGCTAGCAGTGACTTAAAGTCAAGCTATTTAATCTCTATACAGCGCTATGCAATATTTCATTCCCGAGAGTACTTAGCCGGGATTCGAACTCTCGACCCCTGGATTGGTGGTCAAGCGTTCTAACCATTCGGCCAGCGCTCTAAGAATGACAATTTGAAAGCCTTCTTATACTGCGTGTTAATTCAACTAGATGCTGAATCAGACATAGAGATTACTTTTTTCGGCACAGACGTCCAGCTAAGCGTATGGTATAGGTATTATAGTATTGTTTGTCTATATCATAAGTAAATTTAAGGAGGTATACACTCTAACTGCGAGACGATAGTAATATACCTGTGCTACCATTATAGTATGTCCTTCACTTCATACTTTTTTTTGATTTGGGTAGCCAAGTTAGTATATACATATATGAATACTTTTAGATGTTGGTGAATATAAGCAGGTTATATATTGCTGGTGCATTGTTTTAACTTGACATCGGCAGTCTATTGACCATTCATCATTATGAGATCATAATTAGAGCCATACAAACTGTTGTTATGAGATGCAAACGCTCATCCAATGCGTTCAAATTTGATCAATTGTCAATAATAGCTTATACTATAGGATCTTCGATCATCTTTTAGCTTTTACTTCGGTGAGTTTTGCTAAACTATATATGTATGATAGGATTATTTATTGTATTTTCATAAATATATATACCTAATTATTAAAATTAGGTATTTGGATAAATTTATGTTAGAATATACACATGTATACTATAGTATAGATTTAATAAGATCAGACATAAATTGAAATGCAAATATTCAAAATCAAATAGCATGAAATCAATGGCAATTGAAAGATTTATAACTACGACGCTGTCCAACTTTCGATGCTATTCGAGCGCTCCTTAATTGGCTCCCCATCAAAAAAGGATCATCTTCAAGCAATGCTGTATTATCGTTCATTCCTGTGTCTGCACCGCTTTACTTACAATCTTTCCTCCATACAAATGTCTGGAACTTCACAAGACACAGACACGTATCTTCGATCACGTAACACAAAACGTCTACGTCAGCCAGTTCCCAATGGGAACAGATGCAACCCTCTGTCGATTTGCGGACCAAGCTTTTTAGACAATGACATAAGAACTCAGAGTGACATTAACATTTTAAAAAATAAATTAAAGACTAAGTTGTTTAATCAAAGAATTTTATTTACTTGTACCTGTTCTCCCACTTTGATAACATTTAATGATTAATAATAGTAATTATAGCTACAAATATTTCTGATAGTCATTTGAACGAATTTCAGAAATGGCTGACGATGAAGCTCCACCAAAAGATCCACCGGCTAAAGAAAAAGTAAATATTTTGAATTTAAACTATCCTTTAATTATTCAAGAAGGATAATTCAATTTTTAATTTAAAATTCTATATTCGTAGAAGCCAGCAAGAGACCCACCAGCCAAGAAAAAAACTATGGACTTTGGTATATCTAAGACAAGACCTATGACACATTCAGTAGATGATGTCACACCACAAACCAAATTGGAAGTCTACCTGAGGAGTCATTCTCCTGTTGGATATTCGGACGATTATCGCAGTTCTTATCGTCCTAAAACACCGAGAGAGAATCTCGATAGACCGACATCTTCCTTGAAAATAGAAGAAGACGGCAGAGCGAGAAGTCGCACCGGTTTCACTCCCCCGATTGATGTGGAGTCGGAGAAGTTTATAGAGGTTAATAATTTGCTCTGCTGTGCTAATTTAACCCACTTAGACCTAGCATAAAGTTTCCATAGAATATTCTGTTAAAGTCATAGAGTATACATATTGTTAAAGTGATTTGATTTAATCAGCTTGTTGCTATAACACTAACGGATCCAATGTCCCTATCTCCTGATAAGCAGATTCTAGGGAGCGAGGACGAACTTACAAAGAAAAGAGAACTCTTTAGAGAACCATCATCGAAGTCTCCGTGACTTTGCGCATATATTCAATAATATTTTATAACAATAAAGTCTGGTTGCGCTCCAGATTGTACCAATCAGTTAGAACACATTTTTTATAGAGAAAACACTCGTATGGAAAACTTCTTCTTTTTCAATTTCTGTAAACTATAGTGATTTTTTACAACCAGACACTAAATTGATTGTTTGTAACTGTTTCCTTTCAGAATGTCACTCGAGAAATAGAAAAGGCAGAGAGGCGAAGTGGAACACCACCTTTAAGCCATCGTCCAAATTTTCGCTCAATGGAAGACCCTACTGATAACTACACTAGAAAATACAATCCTATTAAAGCAGAATTTACCACATACTCGCCTGACAAACCGACGAATAAGCAACGCTATCCCAATCCTCATCTCTCAGAACCAAACATTGCAGCAGCCGTTAGCAACATGTTGGATTCCAGCGGGCCGCCTTATCGACTAGCAGATGTCTATGATAAATACAGATTTGAGCCCATTGATGAGAATGTTTCACGATCAGGCAGTTTTGGAAGAATCGCACCGAATAGAGATAAACCGGATGACTATTATGGATCACTAAAAAATCTGAGATCTTAGTGAGTTTATCAATGCTAAATTATGGTTTTCATTTATAATTCAGGATTATGGACTTTTTGAGGGTATTATTGTCTTTCCATGCATAATTTAGTATTGAATAGTTTGGAACTATACCTATATATTGTCCATTTTTATGAAAATAATGAGATTCTTTTATATTAATTGTTTGAATAGTGACCAACCAAGCAGCAAATCTTCTAACATCGGTCGTTATGGAGGGCGTACTTCGGCACTCCATAAATTCACCAGTGATGCACCAGTGTTTGACTCTTCCCTAAGTATAGGCGATGCGAATCCCATGAAATGGGAGAATGACGATTTAAAGATACGATTGAAGCAACAGTCTGATGAACTATCCCACCTTCAGAATGAAGTTCGAGAAACAACCAATTACAATCCCAATTCGAGTAGAGCTTCTATTCCTCCTCCACAGCAGAACAGTAATTTTCTCACCAAAGAAAATGAAATATTGAAGAAGAGACTTGATAATCAACAAATGCAAATTGATAAGTTGAAAAAAGTATAAATCTATACGCATGCATATACGCAGGCTTAACTATAATAAATACAAAGTATTTTAGGTCCCCATAATAATATACTCTCTATATAACACCCTTAAATATATCTCACGTCAAATTTGTTCATGCATTTAAAGCCTTTCATGCCACTGATCAATGGCTTTCCTGATAAAGGTTTGTGGAAAATTCTCACATTCCTGCTGAATGACAGCTTTCAATTTCAATTGGTCAGTGTTGTTGAACCGACGGTTCTTGTTGTAAAGCATGGACTATACTCTTGCAAGGCACCTTAAACAGAATAGTCGACACAAGTTAGGTCTGGACTGTTAGCTGGCCACATTTCTGTACGGTACCTACCCTTCTAGCCAGCTTTAAACGAATTCAAGTTTTCCTAAAATTTGTTTTTTATTGGTTAACACTTTGTATAATATTCTCTGTTTCATCTGAGCTGACACAGTATCAAAAAATGTTCTGTATACTCTATGTATGAATAAAATATTCATGGTTACTTCATAGAAACTATATACGTATAACATATTGTGTTTTTAGGAAATCAGGGAGGCCTCTGAAAGAAACTTACCGGATCCATACGCTGGGCGATACGATTCGTTGCCTGATTTAACAACATATCCTAGAGGTACAGTTCCAATCACACCGACATCTACTCTACCCGAGACCATTACACCCTCGAGATCAGTGAAATTCTTCGATGATGACTTTGTCAGACCGGGTGCGCAAGTAACCATGGATTCTACTAATGCCAATGCCATTAAAAATGCGGATAAAATTCTCGCTGAAATAGATGAACTAATTTCTTCGGCAAAGAATCCGAATACACAAATTGGTTCTGGTACTTCGTCGGCTTTTAATAAACCTTTAGACTCTAGCTGGAAGTCAACCTATACTGGTTCGGGATTTACGCCATCCAAAAACACAACCTCCTTTGAAAAACCGAAGTATTCAACCGTTAGCAGCAGCAGTGGTAGTTGCACACTAGAGCCGCCTTATAATAAAACTGTTTTAGGTGGTATTCCATCATCACCCCTGAAAACATCTTTTGGTTATGATACTGCGTCATCCAAACCCAATCATTCTACCGGTAGTAGCTTCAAGACTAATGATAGTAGAAAACCATTTCCAAATACTAATTACGACAATGATCATCTACGAAAGGTGGCTGATGTGAAAGCAAAATTAGAGGCTGAAACTCGAAAACAAGAGCGAATGGAAGCGGCGATGAAAGAAATTCACGACAGACGAAATAATGATTTCAACAATACCGTAGCTAATCCTCCCATCATCTACAGCCGACCGGTTATAACGGACAGTTCCAGATTGGTTCGGCCTATTCCACGGCAGAATTATGGAACCGATTTTTCACCTCGATCCAATAACATAAGCTGTCAGGTCTACGCGATGGATGATGAACTGGAAGGCAAAGGCAAGGCTCCAAGTAGGACTTTTGGTCGGGGAACATTTGACAGACAGTTTCCACAACGGGACTACTCATATGACCAACCAATTTTTGATGGGCCAATGAATGACTTTGATGAAGAGGAAATTTATCCAAAAGAAGTAAGGCCGAAGTCGTAAATATATGTAGTTCGATGTTATCGTATCGGTATAGTTTGAACAATTAATTGTTGAAAATCGAATTGATTAAACACAAACTCTTATCGAACTCTCCTCCAACAAAGTTGGATTTGGATTGACGCGGAATCTATTTCCTTATATAGTTTTGTATTCGTAAATGACGATCGATCTGTGTAGAGTTCGGTTGTACAATTCGTATACAATAGCATCCAACTACATTTTACGAATTCAGCTAAATTTATGTTTCATATAGCAATTACGAGTAATATTCATGACGAATATAATACAATTTATTTTCATTTATAACTAACTGTCTCATAGAAATAAAGTCAACTTTCGAGTTTGCCAATCAAAAATAGAATTGCGGACTGTAAAAAAAGCGTGTATTTCCTTATTAAAACAAGGGACGAATTTGATCAATCTTCCATACTAAGCTTCATTAAATAAACATTTTGGGATGCTTGGTGATCAATTCTCTTAGATTTTTATGAAACAAGCCAGCATTTTACAATATTTCTGATTTATTTTTAAGTTCATATGCTTTCATTCAATATTACGATGGAACGTTAAACTATTTTGCTATTAAATATTTTAGCCAGCAGTTCCAAGTGCAAGTGAAAGATCATTAGACGATTTCAGACGTAAAACGAAGGGTTTAATCGAAAGACAACAACAGATTTCGGAAAATATATTGAAGAAGTTCAAAGAATTGGATCTTATGCTTCCTTCTTCTTATAGATCTGGAGAATCCAACAGTTATGATGATCGATTTGAACCAATAAATATAAGAAGTCAACCAGTTAAAGATAATCTTTATGCTTCCAACACTATGCCGCGAGAACCTGCTAGCAGAGGAATGTCCAGCTGGGATCCCCGTCTCAGGACTGCCCCCAAACCGTCTCCGTATACCAGAAGATATGACAGTGGAAGCTTTTCCATGAGAAAGACGAACGATCCTTGGAAAAAGAGCATTCAAAAACCATTGTCTTCGGCGGAGAAAAATGGCTTCGAACGTTCTTTATCCCCGCTCATTCTGGACTATGAGCGAAATGGTGAGTCTTTTTCTTAAAATCATTAAAGGAAACTATTTAACTAAATTACAATTGAAATTATTTTAACATCTATAAAATTTATGAGCCATAATGATCGAACTATTAAATAGTATTTCATTTTAATGAAATACTATTATATCTATGTAACTCGCGTAACATATAGCAAGATTTTCTAGCAATAATTATATTATTCTACCCAATAAGCAATGCTAATAAAATAAGATTTTTTAACTAATTTAAGTTCTTATTTTTATTTTAGGAACAAAGTAAATTTTGTCCCATCAAATAAAATAGTGACTTTTTACTCCATATTGGGAAACATTTAGAACTTTTTTATTTGATTATTTGTTATTTTAACAATTGCAATTTCAAATTTTCAAAGATTTTATGTGCTGGACACCGTAGATTTGCAAATATTTAAATGCTGCTTTATTCAATTTTTATTCAATATTATACTATGATTTCATTGTTAAGCAAATATATATGTATAAGTAAATAAACTTTATTAATTTCTATTAAACTATATTTTATTTTATTTCTTACACTATACGCCGAACCATATATATGTATATATCAATTGACAAGATGAAATCAAAAAAGTTGTATATTGAAATTGACTAAGTCCTGACACTTTGTTTTAGAAAACAATTCCTTTAGCAATTTCCTAAAATTCTTTTTTGTTTCGTAGTAAACATTTCATACATTCAAAAAACCTTGAAGTTTATACCTATGGTTTATACCATGGAATCATAATATATCCAGGGACTACTATATACATCTATATAATATCACAGTTGTTAAAGTAGTCCCTGTATATAGAAGTATACATGTAAAATTAACCTCTGCCGATAGTATTCTAAATTTAAACAAATATTAGTCGATTTTTGTTACATTTCGGAGAATTATTCCTTGTCCTTTCCTAGAAGAATTGTTTATAGTATGTTTTTTTCAAATATAAGCTTAGCTTAAGTTTATTTTATATTTTACTCTGTTTATATTAAGGACCGTATTCCATCTAGCTATTAAAATTTAAAGAAATTTCGTTAAAACAATGTATAATGTAGTTCAGTTAAAAATTCGCACGTCTCAGCGATTAAAATATTTCTTCTAATTATTTAATTATTGCGTTTGCTAATTTAAAACAAAACGCTAAGTTATCGAAATACGCATTTTGTTGATTGAAATAAAAGTTGTATGAAACATTGTACTAAGATGAATATAAAAATATAAAAATGTATAAATATAGATATTATTCTTTGGTCTATAAATGTAACTGAATTGCTCCAGCAATGATATGTGTTACTAGTGAGTTCACTATACTCTTGTGAATCGGAGAAAGTTAGGTTATTAAGCCTAGTTGTTAGTGTAAATCATAAGGATAAATCATTCGTTTTGTCAAGTTAAGTTATATGTAGTTGGTAATTATTGAAATATGTTAATTACTAAAATTTCAGTATAAGTATAATGCTAACGAAATTCCTTGTTGTTAGGTATTATGATTAAATGCAGAGAGCAATGGGTGAATGAAAGCATAATGAATGTTTAGTGTCCTGAATTTAAAATAAATTTTCCAATATTATATATTTTTAAATATGATACACAACAAATCAAAAATATCAAACTATATTGAGTGGTGGCAGCAGAATGGCCAATGGTCAGTATTCTTGTCTATAACTTGACATTATAGACAAAAATACTCAAATCTGATTGGTTGTTTCCATGTTGTATAAGTTGATGGTAAATCTGACATTTTAATTTACATTGTATTATTCAGTTATGCATAACAGATTTTTTTAGAATGCAAATTCCTTTTGTTCCTCCATCTCCACTAGAATTCATCCAGATAAAAATTAAACGTGGTTCTTTTAATTTTCTTTCTGGAATGAGCTCAGAATTCTTCAATGCCTATGTATGCACTGCAACATAGATTTACAACAATAAGTATGTATTGGATCACAAGCTCTTCCCACCATATTCTTTATTAATCTTAAAAATATTCCTGTGGCTATCTGCTTTTCTCTGTGCCAGTGGTCTGGAGTTATTCTATGTTGATTTTGTTATTATTTTTGATTAGCCCACTATGATTACATAAAAATATAGATATACTGTGGTTAATATTAATATCTACTATCCGGTTGTTTACCCATGCCTAATTGAATTTCTTTACTTTGACATTCAAAGTATTGGGCAGAAATCACATTGTGTCAAAACTAATTACCAGCCACGCAATGCTTTGCTTTAATTAGTTACAGCAGATATTTAAACAATTTTGAATGTGTTTTAATAATGGGATACCTATAGGATATGCCAGACTTACTTTCATGCATTATATATTAACTTTTTTAAATAATTCAAATTTGAAATAATTTGTTTTAGACAATGCTCAAGTTTGGAACCAGATTTTTCAATGTGCTGAATAATTCTCACTTTTATAAAGTTAGTTCAGCTTTTAGACTTACATATATATGATTTACAATAAGTATTATATCTCAATATATTCTTTATTTTAATGATCAATGCATTGAATCAATTAGAGATTGGCTTCATCCTCTGTGATATCTCCCAAACACCAATTGAATGAAAATCAGAAAGGTAATTTTTCTCAGCTGGTTCTTATGTAATTATATAGTATAAACATATAAGTAAAGGTAGATTATTTTTAAAATATTCAGTATTTTTTAAAGAATATTAAGACCCAGACTTTTCTTAAGCCAACTGAAATTCTAACTCGAAAAGCCTAAGACTTAAAAAATCTTAATTTTCAGTAAATGTTGATGCTTTTCACAAAGTTTCAAATCTGTCAGACACTCTATACTGATTTTATAGATATAAAGATAAACAAATTCGTAAAATTCACTGATGTTTATGAAATAGGCCCGAGAAAAACTTACAAAATGATAACTATTTTCATAATGAATAATTCTTTATATGTATTCAGAATGCATTTTGATTATCTTTTTGACAACATGCATTTTTTAGTTTTCTTTCAAACTTATGGATGTCAGATGAACTTCAATGACACAAATATAGCTCAGTCAATCTTGGAAGATGCTGGCTATTCTAGAGCCAAGTCGCTTGATGACGTAAATATATAATTATTTTATGTTTAATGGATTACTTTTTAGAACATTACATATTATACTGTTTTCTTCTATAATTTGTATTGTAACTCCATAGATATTCAATACAAACACTATCTAAATCACTCACTTTTATTTTAATCAGTTTAAAACGTTTACTCTGTTTTGGAATGTTTAAGGCGAATATTGTTCTATTAATGACATGTGCCATTCGAGAAGGAGCTGAAAGAAAAATTTGGAAACAATTGGAGAACTTTAAACGATTGAGTACTAAAAGAAAACGGGTGACTATAGGTGTTTTAGGTAAGAGAAGTCTGTAACTTTAATTTCAGATGTTATTAGCTACAATAATGTGGTACATAATCTTGTTTTGTCATGATTCTGTAATATTTATCTGATTTGAAAACTTCCATAGGCTGTATGGCTGAACGTTTGAAGACGAAACTCCTTGAATCTGCTGAAAACGTGGATATTGTTTGTGGTCCAGACGCGTACAGAGATTTACCACGCCTTCTTACAGAAGCTCGTGCCGGTAATCGTGGCATGAACGTCGCCCTCTCTCTAGAAGAGACGTATGCAGATGTTGCACCGGTTCGTCTGTGTGGTGGAGAATCACCCAGCGCTTTTGTATCGATTATGCGTGGCTGTGATAATATGTGCACTTACTGTATAGTACCGTTTACCAGAGGTCGTGAGAGGAGCAGGCCACTGCTCTCTATTGTGGAGGAAATAGAGAAACTGAGAGAAATGGTGTGATCATAACTTTCATCATGGGTTTATCACTCCACTTTTAAGTTATTTTTATATAAATTTGAGCTGTCTATTAAGAATATTTGGGTTATT
Organism: Monocelis spectator; assembly: GCA_036784945.1. NCBI lineage: Eukaryota > Metazoa > Platyhelminthes > Proseriata > Monocelididae > Monocelis > Monocelis spectator. The sequence goes on along the minus strand of JAYMFX010129769.1, from coordinate 1,665 downwards.
TCAATGTTTCAGGGTGTAAAAGAGGTTATTCTTCTGGGTCAAAATGTGAACAGTTATCGTGATTTGGCTTCAGCAGAGGAAACAGTCAATGCTGAACTGTCCATATCAAGAACACCGGGTCATCGGGCAGAAGGTTTTAATACAGTCTACAAACCAAAGTTGGGAGGCACTCGCTTCTTCGATCTGTTAGAGAGAGTCAGCAGAATCGACCCTAATTTAAGAATTCGCTTTACTTCCCCACATCCCAAAGATTTTCCTGATGAAGTAAGAAAGTCAATCTATTTCTGTAATCGCCATATTATAGTCTACTAGATTATGAGTTTAATTCAAAAATTTTTCCCGGCTTCTGTATTTTCAATTGGAAATTCATAATTTTTATAAGGGTATTGTCTACATAGATATTCATCGCTGTCATTTTTCACTGTATTGTAAAGTTACAATTTGAATATTAACCGCAAGTTTAATTTAAATAATTTCCGGCTTTTCATCAATAGCCTCCGTGGCGCAATCGGCTAGCGCGTTCGGCTGTTAACCGAAAGGTTGGTGGTTCGAGCCCACCCGGGGGCGGATAAATTTTGCTTTTCAAATATTGTTTTCAAGTAAACAATTTGCTGAAAATCTCTTGTTAATATATTGATTAATCTTTTATTTCTATTTGAGTGCATTCAGTAGCTGGATGGACTATTAAACAAATTTCAGAATTCAAATTTAAATATTGTTGTTATAATTATTCTTTTATGTTGTCCCATTTCCTGTGAATTCGAGTCTATTTCTGCAGTCCAATAAGTGGTTTTGAATCATCAGTGACTATTCTTTATTTAATTTTATTTTTTAATGTCGGAAAATTGTCATTTTCAAAGTGCAGTTTTTTTCAAATTATCTTACTACTTACAAGTAGTGAAAATATATTTTAACGAAATCTTCGTATAAATATTAAAAACTTTGACTATTTGAGTTGATGATGTTGATGGAATGTTCTTATAAATTCTTTTCCTTACACATTTTAGGTGTTCCATTTGATTGCAGAACGCCCCAATATTGCCAACCAGCTTCATTTACCTGCACAGAGTGGAAACAACCGAGTATTGGAGAATATGGGCCGGGGCTATACAAGGGAGTCATACTTGAAGTTGGTCGACAAGGCCAGGTCCATCATAAAAAGTAAACCACCAATCTTCTTACTTTTTGTTAAATGAGAATGCAAAGATGAGACCAATTCGATCTCTATGGATTCTTGTTAAAGAGAAACAAAATGTTTTGTCAACTATTTTCCTTTCTTCTCAAGAAATTAGAAACCATAGAAATAGCCTCTCTTTGTCTGACAAGGAAACCAGAAAGTTGATCTATTTCTATGGTTTAGCCGTGATATCTCATTCCGGCTATTTTGAAAATACAAATATGACGTCGTAATGAAATAATAAATAAACGCATATCGTTGGTTTGTTGTTACCAGGGTAACAACAAATAATCGATCATCGTTAATATATCGATCTTTATTATCGCTTTATAATTAAGAAACGCGCATATCCATAGAGTAACTACTCTTGCTAGTAGATATTTGGATATCGATTTGTGACTACCAAGTGGCGAAAATCCTATCTCCACCATTATAAATTGGTGAACTTCAAGATGTCATAGTGATGACGAAACTCAATATCGGATTTT
>JAYMFX010129658.1:0-11020 GCA_036784945.1 Monocelis spectator | reverse complement strand
AAATAGAACTCATAGATATGCACTCAGTTGACAAAATTTCAAAATGATTTCTGCTCACCTCGTCAGCAGTGAAGTTGTCTCCCATGTTCTGCAGCAAGTCCTTGATGCTATAATTGACAAAAGTAAAATTAAATTAGAAATAAATCGATAATAGATCGACCGCATCTCAATTTTAAATAACAATTGAAGCTCACTATTCCTCTCCGAGGCTACCAGTGTTTTCTTCATCAAACATTTTGAAAGCATTGAGAAGAGCACTTTCCGGATCGGTACCTATTTATGATAAGATATTAAGTGATATAATCAGGGAATGTCATGATTATAGTCAAAATTCAAGCATTCATTTTTTATTAAAAAGTTATTCTTACCAGTGAGTTTTTCACTGAAAAGATTGATAAACATTGTGAAATTCAGAGGTCCTGGGGACTCCTCGAGCATCTCTTTTAATTCTTTGTCTGTTGGCTGACGACCTGGAATAATTAATAAAAATAATTATGGTTAAGTTATTATCAAAACAAATAGTCAAAAATTACGTGCAGAAAACAATTTCAAAAAGCGTACCCAAGGAAGCATACATGTCTTTCAAATCTTCAATATCGATGAAACCATCTCTGTTTTGGTCGATCAAACCGAATGCCTGTATAAGAGAAACACAATAATTAATGGGAAAATAAAATTTTGTAAAGATAATCTCAAATATATCTGATTATGGTTTAGTATCTTATTAGTCAAACAAATTTGTTCCTACAATTAATAATCTTAATCGCATAAATTTCAAATCATTTTTGTTAAAATAAGATATTGAAGTATTTCTGACCTTGAAAATCGTTTTTTATTTTACATTAATTTCAGAGAAATCTCCGATATATCAACAACAAAATAGTGGAACCCCCAAAATATTTTGCGTTCATATCCAATATCTTATTCGATAAAAATTGCTAAGTATTCTAAATATTTTCATGTTCATATACTTATTCAAATTATATTATCTCATTTAAAAATTCCCAATCCAGCACCAACAGCAGCATCCATCCCTCAGTCTCTACGCACCCAAGCAGAGAATGTTTCAAAAACGAAGCATTCCTTTTGCCCGCGCGTACCACCGTATTATTTAAATGGCCAAATAGTTTAACACTAATTGTAGCTGTGCAGACGTTATCGATATAGAGTCAGTGATGTATCCTGCAGTTAGGCACACCTATATATAGGTATAGCCTTATATAGTCAATTTGACTGATTCAAGATGCGGCAGATGGAATATCTCCCACTCTTATTGATTCCCTCCCAACTGTTGGTTAGGTATATATACAGCCTACAGTCTCATGAATGTAAACATACAATATAATATGCCTACATTGCTGCAGAAGACTTGAACCAGAATTCTACAAAATGCGATCCGTCTATCTATATCGCTACCCTGATTCTATTCATCTAATGTGCAAATTGTATCACCACGAGTGGACAGAAATATGCTGGCAAAATCTTAGATAGAAGAAGAAACACGCACACACGACTCCATCATCCTTAATGAGGATAGCGGTGCAAGGCTAATCCCATCCCCCTATATTTTTATCATTCAGTCTGTGTTCTGCGTGCAGCATATGCCCAGAAAATATGACTTTCATCAAGCATAAGCATTTCTCCAGCAAATGCACCTTTAAGGATTACTTATGAGGCTGGCCATATCTGACTCTGTGCAGACAACTCGTGCTGAAAGTCAAGCAGGCATCGTGCAACATGATGAAGAAATTGATTTTCACTCTTCACTTTACTAAATGAATAAATTATTATTTCACTAATAATAATAATATCATATCAAACACTGTAATATACTAAGCGTCTATTTGTTACAGAATTTAATTCAACGACCTTCAATAGAGATCATAATAATGGTTATTTCTACTAAATATTCTAGTATAATAAAATATCTGAAAGAATCGAATAGTTCGAATTTATATCTATGATTCGTTCTCAAAATGACTGAAAAATACCCACTAAATACGCTTGCAAACTCCCATAGACTTTGTTTAGAACACCCTTAGAAACTCCCCATACCGGTAATTGTAGGGTTGTTAATGGTGTGTTTATTTCCATAGAATTTGCACCCGAATTTACAAGCGTATTATGGCAAAGAAATACAATGAAAAGGTTTACGCGTAAAGTTACCTACTATAATTACTATGAGTGTAACTATAATGATTCTAATAAAACGATAATTACTGTTATCCTAATTTTTCTACAATTTCATTTTATCGCAAAGACATCGCATTTCATGACATTGAATTCATAAAACCTGGAAATGAGGTATTTTAGATAAGAGTTTGGATTTCTATAGATTCTAATCAATGAAGATTAGAGAAATAAATAAATTTCTATGGTCTTTCATATTATATCATTCTAATCTTAATTTTAGTATATTTCAAAAATTGACGTTTGAACTTAGAATTTATGAGTTTTGTGATTTTAAATTTATTGAAAATTGAAAATACATCATTTAAAAAGTTCGAAAACATTAAAAAATGAATTTGATTAATTTTGATTGATTATAACAAACAATTTTACAAATTTTACGTACAATATCTAGTTTAAAGTATATTAGGGTAACCATAGAAGTCGGATTGTTTTAATTTAATGAAGCGAGACAGTAATCCGATTTCTATGATGGTAACATATAATTTAAAAAGTAAACTCTTAAGGGACACCAGAAATCTACACATTCTTTCTGTGTTTTACGTAAATGACTATAAAGATCAATTTTTCAAATTTTAAACTGAATGATAATAATATATGGCGATCTCCAATATCTACAGTTTTTGAAAGAATAATCTTCCTATATGGATCAGGGAAAATATTTACAGAAGATATTATATAGTATAGTCTCTGATGACATGGAATATAATTCACGCAATATATTCCAGGTATGGCAATATTTATATGGCATATAAAAAGTCTTTAATTATAAACTTTGATTATTTTCAACTATTCTAATTACTGTAATATAAGGATGTTTGTTTTAAAATAATGATTGTCAATTTCCAAACTTTTAGTAGGTATCGAGTCCAATTAAACTCGAAGACTGATATGAAACAACAAGACAGTAAAACAAATATATACTTTTGTATGCATAACTTAATATACCTAGTTTCTCATTGTTATGTAATAGTGACTAAGATACAACATTTATATAAAGTACCTACATATCTAAGCAAGTATTGAGTTTCCATTCTTAGAATTTCTGATTCAAAATTTAAGTTTTTATTATACCACACTTCAAAATTATTCCCATCTCCACCATTATAAAATCATAACGATCAAACTGTCTGTCTGTCTGTCATTGATCCGAAATGCCAAGACTTTCATTTTTTCAAAATGCATAAAGAGAGAATTGTAAATATATAAAAATAACTATTATCGGCACCGTAATATAGGAGCCAAGAATATTTTATTATGATTTTATAATGGTGGAAGTACAAACTCTATGAAACATAAATCGATTTTACTAACAAACTTCAATTGTATGTCTATGCTTTAAGGGATTTTTATACTTGAACAGTCTATAGTAAAATCGTGAGACTCAAAATATGGGACAGTTATTAGGTGACATAATAATTTGTATTATCGGTTTCTTACTTCTTTCAATTCCTGGATCTGTTGCTGGGGAAGGGCAGCAAATACGTTGGAGGTGGCTCTTTGGGCGCGCTTTCCTTCTTTTTTCTAAATTGTAAAATCATTTTTAAAAATAAATAAATATTTAAAAAATAAATTTCAATATTTATCGTGACTTACTTCGTCTCCCATTTCGAATTAATTTGACAAAGAGTTAAGAATCTAAAATTCAGCGAGATATAATGATATAAATCTCCTTGCAATGAATATTTAATACTTATAGAATCCTGGCCAATTATTCTGGCCAATTTGAACTTACCACTCGGCTATCAGCTGGAAAAATTCTGTAGTTAGAAAGTCGACTTCAGTTTATCTTAAATGCTGCTTTTACTAGAAGACATCAGAAGAGATGCGCTCTTTATTACCTGGCATCGTATGGGAACACTGATCAAACTGAATATCGAGGTGCGTTTTTTAACCAATGGGAGCAGGAGTGAAGATTGTACGATGTAGGTACAATCTTGTTTCTCTAAATGTGGTACACAGTTAGATTGAACCCGAACCACTGCAGATGCGCAGAACGTATGCATACTTATGTGTACATAGTGTTATAAGATGACAATTTTTTTAATATTTCATACACTGTATGAAATATATTGCCCATAGGTAGGTATACCATATAGCTACGCCATTGATTGAAAAATTTAGTGCTGTATGTGACAGGATAAGATGCAAGATTAAATCCGATGATTATACGAGTCACAGTCATATTAGATTCCTTTCATCGGGAAATATACCTACACGGGCTCTATAATATGCAGCAGTTGCATATTTTAGGAAATTCATTTCGAATTGACGCTGCAAGTACACCGATAATAGATTTATTTCACTGCAATATATTATAGTGAAGTCACCAAAATGAATGAACTTCAAATGAGGAGGATCAAGGATGCTCTCTATACAAGTTTGCAATAGAATAGAATTATACCAAATAAGAATCATAGCATTTTCACCAGAATTAGGATGATGGATAGGAAAATTAAAAAACCTTAAGAATACCAAATTTAAGCAGAATATGCAATCAATAATCGAAAACAATTGATCAGGATTATAAATTATTGGCTACAAAAGTTACAATTATAAATTTAATTAAAAATCACAAGACTGTGACAAAACTTTTGATTCACTTATATATCGGAATGATCGGAATGATTTTAACATTTAGGATAACAAAAGGTTGTAGGTACCTATATACCTAAGATTGTTAAATTTGAAGATTAACAAAAATTTTTCTAAGAAGAGCCCCACATAAATAAAATAAAACTTGTTTATATAAACACTGTTTTAAAAGAACATCTTCAAGGCACACAGAAGTGATCGAGAATTGCTGACCAAAAGATTACAAATATTGTTTGCATAATTTGTTATAAAATCAATTTATAAGTAATCAAATTAAAGAATTACATAATAATGCAGTACAAAAGTTAAAGATAAAATAATAAAAAATTAACGAAAAATGTGAAAAACTAAAAGTGAAGATAAAACTAAAACATATTTTACAAAAGTGCATTTATTCATTTTTCTGTCAACTCTATTATACAAAAGGGATTTTATTCAATTTTATTCTCAATAAATTGATTGTCGGTGATTAAACTGATTATTGTTATAATACACTACAATGGTTATGAACAATGAAATGTGAATCGAGTGAGCTGAGTTAACAATTATATCGATCACGACAATTTTTGAATGGAACTGTATATATCAGGAATCATATAGCATATAAAAAAGTAAATAATCCATTCTGTTTGCAAAATTGTTAAACCGAAAAGCCCCTTAAGCTGGTTACTTAAATCTTCGACATTAGCTCATAAAACTAGTATAATGTGGTCTCTAACATAAAACGAAGAGTTACAAACTTTTCAATTGATTTTCTTGATAAAATATTTATTCAGACTTTCTGTATTATAATATTATGAAATTAAACGGTTGGATAATTCAAAAGTTGAAAAATATCTTTTACAAGTGTTTATATATGTCATTTATTAGTAAAACGCACTTTTAAAGTCTGTCATTTTGATATGAATTCGTTTGAGGTCGGCTTGAATTCTAAAGGTTAATTCGATTTTATATCAATTATAATTTTTATTCGTGCAATTTTTTTTATTATTATGTAAGTTAATTAACGGTGGCTTTAGTCGTGAAAGGATACCTCATATTGATTATTATCTAATTCACAATTGAGAAATATTAAAAACAATGACAGATGTTATTTTGCAGGAGATTCAAGATCAAGCTTTTAAATATGTTTTGATTATAACAATGGGTCCATAAATATATACAGTAGTCCCTGTCATATGTGGCTTCCTTGTATCCAAACTATAAGGTCGTGTAACTGTAAGATGATAGATAATAATGTTGTGGCCAAACTAAGAACTTCTTTATGGTTTCCAATTGGCCAACCAGTTTAGAGCATTCTTATTATAATATAATATAATGTACAAAGCTTGTTTTAAACTGATAAACAAACTTAATTATAATTAAAGTAATTATATTTGTATCAAATTATTGGTTCTCAACTATAAAAAGTTTCTAAATTGGGATGACCAGTATTGGGCCACAACATTATATTAATCATGCATATAATATTTAATTTAATTGTGTAATTGTAATTTAAAATCAAAGACTTTAGATTTAATAAAGACATGCTTACAAAAATTATTAGATCTTCTCTTGTCAATGTCTATTAAATTACTAGGTAGTTCATAAATATATGCTACTAGAGAAATACCAATCTTTAATTACAGAACTATAATAAATTTTATTTTAGAATAAAAAAGCAATATTTTATTGATTTTATAGCAAATAATCATCTGCATTACAATTATTTTACATCTTACTCAAAAACTATATCATTAGAATTTCAAACGTGAATTTCAACAAATAGCTAAAAAAATTATTTATGTATAGATATTAATTTAAAAAATGATTAACAATTAAAGACTTTAGCCTAAAATCTTTTTTTAAGAAATTACTTGACAATGTAGTATGTACTAAGCTTCATTTAAAAAAGTTAAGATATTTCCTATTGCCTCTAAAATGACATGGAATATTGTATACAATATATAAACAATTCTATTTTTATTTTAACCTTTTAGCCATTGAAGAGCAGAAATCTCGATTTCAGGTGGAACTAGAATTTGTACAGTGTTTGGCTAATCCAAATTATCTCAATTGTAAGTTGATTTTTCAAAATGCCATGATGCATCAATTAATTATCAAGTGATGTAAGGAGAATGAACTATTTAAGCTTACCTACTTTATTGTTTATTGTTCTTTTAATATTTTAGTTTTGGCTCAGCGAGGTTATTTTGAAAAACCAGAATTTCTGAATTATTTGAAGTATCTAAAATATTGGAAGGAACCTGCATATTCAAAATTTATCAAGTAAATGTCATGTTCTAAAATTTTTATTCAATCCTAAATGCTTTACTTTAATAAGAGCCAAGATTTAGGATTGTGATTAAAATAAATAATATACTTACTTTACATGAAGTTTTTTTCTGCTGCAACAATTGAATTCCATGATAAAATTTTTGAGTTTCTTCACAAGGAAAAGTGTAACTATGGGAAAATATAAATAAGCTTCATGCATAATTACTTTATATGCATGGACTTTATTTATTTATTATCTGTAATTCACACTTTATTGTCATGTACTCAACATAGCTATATTTTAATTGGTTGATTTTTCTCCTTCATGATCTATATTGTCTGATCTTTGTTCTACAGAATGCATATTTTGTTGACATAGTTTTCATCATCAATTTATAATCCTTGTATAAAAACTATTTTAGGTACCCATACTGTCTTCGTTTGTTGGATTTATTGGAATACGAGGAACTCCGCACAGAAATTGCAAAAGGTAATTGTGCTCGTTTTGTTGATGACCAGATCTTGCTCCACTGGCAACACTATACTCGCAAACGAATTCATCTAATCTCTGATCAGGCTGAGCGTGCTTCCCAACTGCAGGCCCAGGCAGCCCCTTTAGCTGTTAAAGATCAACCTAATGATCATGACAACACCGGCATCAATGTCAACTCCAATGCACAATGAAGAGCAAAGAGTGCAAGATACCCTGGATAATCTTCTGACAGCTCTAAATAAATTAAAGACTAGGCTGCAAGATTTGCTCATGAAATTGGACTCGCAGGGTGACCAAATTGAATGGCCGCATTACATGAATTCTTTCGCGTTGTGTGCCGCCGATTTCAATGAAATTCGTCGTGTTATACAATCTGAGAAACTCATACCTCTTCATACGCACTGTCTTGTACCCATCTGTTTAAGTCCCGAAGTTGATCGCAACTTGGTTCAAATAACCGAAGAGCGTCTACCTTGCTTCAGTCATGAAAAAGTACCCGATTATTTGCGTACAAAGCTGGACCCAGAGGTAGAAGAAAAGCGACTGGATGAAACCATCAAGCCTAGCTCTGCTTCAGCTGACCACGTAAATCGTCAAATCAATTTGTTAAATCAACTGGTAGAAAATGTCAGCAAAGCGATGGATAATCTGCGTGCTAATCTCGATGAGTCTGAGACTGACATAACTTTAAAAACAGCCTCTAATAGGGATGATACTGAAGCTTTAATTGCCGCTGTAACATTTGGCAAAGTGCAGTAAATTTGCAATTTATTCCATACCTGCATTCAATTTACTTTTCTAATATTTATTGATTGGGCTGTTGATAATTCAGTAATATCATCCAATTAAAATATGTAATTAGTAATTGAGTGAAGTAATTTTCTCTAAAATTGTAAATACTTATTTGTAATATATTGATTTCTGAAACAAATTAGTACTACCTAAATACAGAATGATTTTTTAATTTATATTTTTTATTGGATTAATTTATTACAAAATATATCACCAAATAATTATACATTTATTAAGTTACTCTCGTTAGATCAAAATCTAATGTTATAATTATTTGGTGATATATTTATAATACGTATAATAATAAACAATTTTTGAACGACACATGATGACACACGACAAGTATGCAGTTTTCTAAATTGAATACGCCGGCAAAATACGGTATCAAGGATTAATGTATTAACGTAGTCCTTCGTAACTATGGTATCTAAATAGTTTCAAAATGTTCTAGGCAGATTTCTACGCGATTTGGCGGCAGAAAAGAACAGCAGGAACATTAAGAAAGTTATCTGTTGTTATTGTCGAACATACCTCCACTAGAATTCTAGAGAGAGAAAAGAAAATGTGATTATTTAGCTATTGTCAATAAAACTTGCCTATAGCCTTTATGAATATATAGATCTAGGCGGAAACGGGCCGAAAGCAAACCTGCGACGTTCTATATATAGTAGTAAGTTATCAATTAGTATTGAAAACTATAGAAATTCATATTTTAAATGCTGCCATCATAGAGATAAATTGTTTTAGTTGGCTCGCGGCTGTATAATTCCGATTTCTATGGCTGCCATATTCGGTGCTATAAATTACATTATAGTTCGTTCCAGTTTCATATGAAGGAAATACATAATTCATAAAGACATGATTTAATATGTATAGGTATATATTTTGTCATGCAGATGGACAGGGACTATTGGTACTATAATATCACTCAGTAGTATTCCCTGAACATGGAATCAAAAGGGTATATATGCGAACAATTAATGTAATTTTTTATCGAGCTCTTATAGAACTGTCGTATTTCTGTTTACTATAGTTAATACAAAAATTGAATTCTATAACGAAACATAGCATAGAAATATTTCAACTTACTTAAAAAAGATAGAGCTCAGACTCATTAGATATAAGTAGAACATATTTCCCAATATAGCCATTATAAGGCCAAGGATAGCGCGAGTATAGATAGAACCCCTATGAATACTCTGAATCCGAAAGGATTAAAACTGTCTGGCAATAATTGTGGTGAAAGAGATCGTGAACGCAATTCCATAATTAAAGTAAAGCGGGAAACTCAAAGAATTTCTGGAATCGGGAGTCAGAGCTCATTTGCTTGGTAATTTAATTTGATTTATTTTAAATAGACTTTATTGATTATCATAATACTACATACAATATGATATAATAAAAATTCCAAGCATAGGGATAATCTGACAAAAATAAGCGGGTTGATATGTATAATATAATAAAAAGGAAATATATATTTGACATCGCAATTATATCACGATGTGACCCGGGAGACCCGTTTGGATCATTAATTATTATGTGTATTATAGGAATATAAGCAGATAGACTTTTAACATAGGGAGGTAGTATATACTAATTAAATGTTTTTACTTCCTACAGCTAGGAATCAAGTCTGGAGTGCTGGATCTACAGCGACCAGAAATTCTTGATCTGTTCTGTTGGTATAGTGCTGAGTTGTATCCGGGAAATTGAAGCTGATACTCCGATAGCCAATCAGACTTCTTACTAGGACTTGACCGGGGATTGTTCACAACTGGGCGGCCATTGTTGTCGTAAGATGCAGTCATTGGTCGACGACCTAGTGAAGCTAATTTTTGTCTTCGTTGGATTTCTGCTTGTTGGCGACTTTGAGCTCGAAGAGCTGATGGATACACCTTTAATAGATATCACAAATTATTTGATTTGCATCAAGAATTTAATAGACTATCCGAATTTATGGAGTGGAAAAAAATATCAATTAAGTACCAATGTTTATACCGTCGGATTCAGAAAACCGCAGTAACAAGAAATCTGTTATGTAAACGTATCTAATCCAGGGTGTACGTGTGTCTCCACCAAGTACACCCTGTTCTTCTAATCTATTTTAAAATGCATTATTTGTGAATCCATTTTAGACACGATTGACTAAGTTAAACCAATTATAATAAACAAATAATAAAATTACATCCGTGTCCGCTGTGATATTAAATGTTTTCTTTTGAGGAGCACCATAACCAAAACTCCAAAACGGTTTACTGGCATTAGAAGAACTATTCCTTCCAGATGCACGACTACCTTTCCCGACACGTGTAGAGGGTTTGTGCTCGTCCATGTTTCCAGGTGATATTCTTTCCTCTATGTTTGTGTCATCTAATTTAATGGGAGGTACTGGCCTTGCAGCCAAACGTGGGTGAATGGGTCTCCTTCTCTTAGGTCGGTGCCTCTCTTGACTTGGAATGGTCTCATCATCAGATAATCGATAACTTTGATTCTCGTTCTCAGATGCTTTCCAATTATCTAATAAGGAAAAGAGAATAATATAGGTTTTTCACTTCTAAAGTTCACAATCTCAGTTCAAAATTAGTAAATCTCAGTTCAAATTTCCAGTGAATTCTAAAAACAAGGATAATATCGCTGTTTGATTTTTAATCTCAGTTCAAAATTCCAACACACTTCTAAATCTCAGTTCAAAAG
>JAYMFX010129547.1:0-12447 GCA_036784945.1 Monocelis spectator | reverse complement strand
TTATCTGGAGAGAGGTATAGAGAGCTTAAGTTTGGCTCCTGCTGTATTTTGGCTTCTGCGTATTTTAGCATTGACCAAATTCTCTTCAGTTTTACATCCTCAATACCAAACATTCAGGAATTGGGAAACGATGAATTATTTGGGGAATTTATTTGGCATTTTCGTAGTTTCTCTGTCAGGATTTCCAGACAGAGAAGCAGAATTATTTTAATGAAAGATATTGAAAGATATTGAAAGATATCTTTCTAAAGATATATAAATTACAACGGAATAAATCAAAAAAATAACTTTATCGAGTAAGAAAATTGAGGGTTTTCTGATAAATCGAAAGTAATTATTTTTATAAATTTATGGAATCCCCATAGAGATAATTAACATATTCATATAGTCTAATCTCTATGGGAATTTTTATTCATCCTTTTTCTATTAATAGAAATTTTATTTCAGAGTATTTTCTGCATGATGAAACAGAATTTTATAATTGAGTATAAGCCTTTTTTAATAAATTTAAAAAACAGCCTCTTCCGTATAAGTCATGCCATATTAGTAGATTTTAATAAAATAATTCACCTCTTCTGATGAAATTGCAGCTTATAGAAATTCCAGTCGTGCAAATATAGAAAAACAATATCATTTTGTTTATCAAAATCTGCTTTGATTTGTTCAATCCATAGAGAGCATAAATATTATATTGGCATCCTGATATTCCGAAGATGTATAAGAAAGTCTTAGGTTTTTATTTGATGCTGCAGCCGTGATAATATCACCATCAGTCTATTATCGCATAGTAGTTTGCAATCGAACTTTTCCCGCTGTTATTTGATGTCTATTGTGAGTCATCGATATGCATGGTAATATGTATTAATGACAGAATGCATTTATGTATTCTCGACTCACAAATTTCTCTGAGTGAATTATTTAGTAAAAAATTATTGTTCATCGCATTCGGATGAAAAGGAAAAGAAGTCAAGTCAAGTCTATGAAATCATTAGGTTTCTTTAATTCTTTCTCCCTTAATTTGTTTAAGCTCACCTCTACATACGCCTTATCTATCACATTGTTGGCACGATACCGCGCTTATGTGTCGAGAATATAATCCTATTACTCGACAAAACTTATTAAAGGTCTGCATTCTTTCTATAGGAATGTCAGCCCATATACTAATACTAATAATGTGTTTTAAAGGAGGCACAAAATTCTGTAATCCAAAGATAAGCCGAGATCTAAACCCTTTTCATTCCTATTATTATAGAATGCGTTTGAATATGATATAATATAGTCGAAATACATATTAGCCAGATTGCTGCATTCTTACAAATTAAATTTTGAAATTAAGCTCTATGCATGAATTTTAAACTGATGTAAACTGAGTGGATTACATAACCAAAATGAAAAGATAAGAGAGACAGAGAAGAATAAAATAAAACAAATTCAATGAAATCGCAAAACCTTCAGCTATTAGGTATTCAGAGACAAATAAGACAACCCAAAATTTATGAAATATCATAGACATCGAAAAATATTTTTGTGTGAAACTGTGCAAAAACAGTCTCTGATTTTGAGTAAGGAAAAATCCATAGAAATAAACTATTTTGTTTTTCAGGAAGCCAGAATATTAGTTGATTTCTATGGGAAAATCGTTCAATGTGACCGTTCAATTTAACACGCCCTTCGTATAAAATTCCATAGAATTCGAGGTTTACTTTAACCATGCTTTAACGGTATAACAACAGATATATTCTTGCGGATTAAGATAACCATAGAAATCAGTTTTGTTGCCTTATTCTCTCTAGAAGGAACATTCTATAGCTATAGCTGCCAAATATTAGAGAGTATAGGACGACAAAATAACGATCCGATATTTTCGTTTTCGTTTTAATATTCTAATTTTAAAAAAGGATTTTTCTTAAATCTCACTAATCTCACTATAGTAAATGTTCATATCATTTAGAAATTTAATTTATTTTCTATTCTTGTATTACTTTTTTAGCTTCATACCTTGGCGCTTATTAGATTCCCTTAGGATTCCCTATACTTTGAATTATACAGACGCGAGTTAAGCAAGTATGACAATATAGGCTCATAACGGCCTACAGACATATATCTCTAGAGAGACCCCCTCTAAACCAAATGATTCTCTATTGTATACAAGGAGTCTTGTCCATTGCATGAATACGTGGACAAAGTTTCATTTAGATCGATTGACTACATCATGAGACATGACCTTATAAAAATCGGATTTATTCGTCATTCTTCTTCTTTCCTCTTCTTCTTCTTCTTCAGCGATCGTGATAGCAAGTAATAATTTCTTTAGTGTCCTTTAATTTCTTTTTAAGTTCATTCAGCACCAATAAGACCCTTTTAACATTCACCGATTTTATTCAAAATTTTAACATAAGGGGTATTCAAGGGTGATGAGTAAAGATCCGTCAATTATTTTGGTCTCCAGTTGCTATGGGAATCAATATTGCCTAGTTATAAACCGGCCAAATTTCCCCTTTCTCCTTTATTTAATATTTAACATAAAACATTGTTCATTGGCATTAAAATACAAAAGTTATCTCTCGTAGGTAATTTTATACATGGATTTCAAATATGGTTGCTATGTGGATCTCTATTGCATAGCAACGACCAGATTAAGTAGCAGATATAAATTAGTTGTCTATCTTTCATGAATAACTTCCTAGTAGATAAATTTATACCAAGGATTTCACATATCTGGTTCATTTATGGATGTCCGGTTGCTATGGGGATCACTATTACATAGCAACGAACGTGTGTCACTGTCGATTGCACTAAAGAATTCGATATTTGATTTTAATTAAGGAGTTCCAATATTGCTCATATCATTATGATCACAAACTTTAATCATTCGTTTAAACTCTTTAAAGCAATAAATCTCTCATTTTGAGTCAACTATAGCAACTCATGGTTGTCTCCATTATCGGTTGTCTCCACGTAACCATAGAAATATAATCAGATATTCATAATAATAAACATTCAAATATAGATATCAAAATAAAGAGATGACAGACATCCTTAAATTGATAAACTGTATTAATATTTCATGCCAATTCTCCTTAACCACCCTAAACATATACAAACATTTAGCGAACATTTAGCTGAATTGAGCAAACGGAAATGAATTATAAAGTGACAATCATTAAATGGTATAGTTACTATGCTATATTTCAATAGCATTGACAAATCAATATGCACATAGCGTTATCCCCCTGCTTATTGCTCTCTCTCTATCCAGACTATAATCCAGACCTCAACCCTTCTCTATATTATAGCCTATTGTCTACCAATCTGTAATTCAGCCTATATGAGCGGGATTGTATACTCTATAATAATATGCATCTACATGGCTGAAACTCCATTTGATTAAGTAATAATTTATATTCATCAGTCCCTTGTCTGAGATATTAATCTATTTTTGCCTGATTCAAGGACAATTATTGTTATTTTGTTGAGTTTATTTCATTAGTATATCGCTTTATTCTAAAAATTCTAAAAATTCTCTTAATGATATAAATACTCAGAGGTATAAAAATATTCCATTTAGATTGATAAAATGAGATGTTTGTGTTTACCAACTTGAAAATATCGACAAAAATCTCACTTTAAAACAATGGGTCACAATGAAAAGTTCTCTAATGCAAGACATTTGTGTAATTCTCAAAACATTCTCAAAATTCTCAAAACATTCTTTTTTAAAGAGGAATTATCATTTTCAGTTTAATAAGACTACTTGAAGTAGTATTAAATTTTTAATCGATATTCTGAATTTACACTAAGTAAATACATGTATTTCCTTTATTTCAGAATGGAATTAAAGTCATCGAAAATCGGAATATCACCTTATCCAATCCATTTAAAGGCACCAAACCCAAGGAGCAAGTCTTCTCGCACCACCTACCGGGATTGAAAGATGGAACCTCACACAGAATTCTTATTACCGCCTGTAATGATCATGGATGCTCCCAGAGTAAAAATGCCGCTGTTTTCCAAACACCTAATAGCGATGGTAAGTATATAAAGGTGTGATAACGTGATGTTTTGATTTTCAAATTAACTTTTGAAATTAATATTTAATCTTTAATTTATTTTCAGGAAACAACAAGGTCAATGGGAAAATCCTGACGAATCCTGCCACCCCGGATCCAAGTAAGTTATGAAAATTATATCTGTTGGTTTGTGGGCACCTGCTAAAAATTATTTAATTTGGTACTCTCAATGAATCAAACTTATAGTTCATTTTGTCTACTCTCGATAAACCAAATATAACACTCGAAGACAATGAAATCCAAAGCCAACTTAGTACAAGTTGGTACAAGTTGGCTTCTCTATGGAGCATTGCTTCTCTATGCTCCATTTCTAAAATATTCGAATGAACACAATACAATCCTCGATATAATACTTCCATCTTCAGTCAGATTATGAACAGATGAAATGTGTTTCCTGTGTTTTTAAAGTGATAATGAATTTAAATTTTCAGAGGGTAGAAAGATCACTCAGGCATGTGTTGACTGCTCCGCCTCCAAGGTGATTGTTCAGGTCAGCTCTGTGCTGATAATGGCTGCCTCATTCCACCGGCTCCTGATTTGAATGTGATTGGTGCACCATCACTTAACGATCATTATTTACCAGCTCGGTATCTATACAGTCAAAATTAGGACTCATACCTACCTTCAAATAGTGATTTCAGTTCGATTTGAAAAAATTTATTTCCTAGAATTATCTAATCATTTGAATATTCCCAAGCGCAAGAGTCACAATCTCTTATAATTGTTATTTCATTAATTTATGTACGTCATATTGCCATTCTGCCATGTGAAATTTCTATTAGCCATTTTAGTTTGCTACTTAACTTTGCATTTCTATATACAATTTATTTGTTGGTTTATTAATTATTTGTTCATGTAATTATTCTTTTAAAGCCTATATTTTAGGCGATTTACAATATTAAACTTCACATTCATCCGCCATCGTCTTAAGTATACTCATTGTTTTGTATATTGTTTTCGAACACTTCGGTTCTTTCTCTAATAGAATTATCCTAAAATATACCTATATTTAAAGAGTTGCATAATAATATTGTTGCTTTTCTTGTTTTAGTGGGGCTTGTTTCAATTGATTTGTCTTTTATTGATATTGAAATGATTGAAATGCGAAAGTAAAATATGATATGATCGTGTTTGATTATATCTTCCGCGTTTCAGTTTCAGTTTCAATAAATGATTGATATAAACAAAATTTACATTGATGAGATAAATTTGCAGATCAAATAATCTATAACTATATATCGTTTATAACTTTTTGAATTTAGTATAAGTTTTGCATGACTAAATAATTTATTATAAATGTCATTTTAAATATTTTAAAAGGTAATTTAAATGCTATTTTAAGTGTCTATTGCTTGTATATTTCAAAGAATGTTTTTACATTAAATTTGGTGTAAATATGTTAAGGTATGAGATTTATCGAATTTTGAATAAACCAATAATATAGGAAAGAACGATGAAGAAATTTTTAGTTCCGTGGAAGCATATTATTTGAAAGAAAAATGTATAAATTACCTATGGATTTTAACAAATTTTATTCGATATTATATTCCCATATTTCAGTCTCATATTTGTTTCAGAGATGTTTATTTAAATTCGAAGGTTTATTTATTTTAACTTATTTCACAAAACGTATACTTTCTTTGTACAATATTTATTTACGTAAGTTTCAAGTTTTACTTTATAAAGTAGGTGTTTGAGAAAAACATCAGACACATTTTTTAAATCTTTTAATATATTATTTAAAAATATTTTTCTGAGAGGAATTTGGAGTCAACATTTTATATGAGTATTTTCTTTCATGTTCTATATGTATATGTATCCTTCCTTGTGTTCTTATGTATGTTCTTGTTCTCAAATCAGGAAAATGAAAGCTTAGATTTAGATACTAAGTCTTCTATAATTGTTAATATTATAAAATCTAAGCATAATTGGATCATTTTAAAGATCTAAAATATTCAGATCTTCTCTGTCATTATTTGCTGATTATAATATCATAAGTATGTAATTTAAAGTATCAATTTATTATTTAGTATGAAGCACGAATTTAATTTTAGTTGTCAAATTGATAAAGACTAAAAGATTAAATTCGTCTTACATAAGACAAACTGCCTGATTTTCAATTAACTGTTGAACAAAACTGGTTTTTGTGTGTGACTGGTTCTTGAATATTTGTAGAAAAGTTTAGGCAATCCTCTATGATCTAGAAGTTCTAGTCGAGGCTTTAAACTGACAATTTGGCAGGTGTTATCCAGATTTGTTTGTTGCAGTCGATGATATATCGTATGGGAATATTCTTCCTTACATTAGAACTGTTTAAATTTATTCCTATATACTATATGATATACCTACTATTGTTGTTCCTATTTCTTGTATGATGTACATCAATGACATTCCTATACTATATGTATGATTTCTATCTTATCTATTTATTTATAACCATATGAATGATGGATTGCTTATTGGATACATCTTAAAATCAATATACCTCCTGAAGTAAATACGTAAACTTTTCTTTTGATTTCAATATCTGTTGCTATTCATTAAATTTTGAAATAGAATAAATAATACTCAATAATGGATCTATTACTTGAGAATATTTCATTATAGGTAACATATTTATTATTTTATTTGTATTGTGTAGGTACAAGGCACAGACAAACCCACTCACTAACGTGACTACTGTGTCAATTATAATTCGTTGAAACGTATTCATAGGGGTTATACCGACACGATACCGATAGAAAAACATGAATATCATAATATATTCAATTTATAACCCAATAAAAACTGTTTGAAAATACATTTTCGTTCTAAATTCTACAGATATATATATACAACAACCTGTAATAAATTTTAAAAGTAAATTTAAAAAACGATGAAATATAGATTTTATGTTTATTATCATCACTACCTATTTATTTTTTTAATATATAGCAAAAACAATTAAGAAACTGCCCTTTATAATGAGGGTCTTTTCAGTTCTATTTTTATTAAAAAACGAAAGAAATGTTAAAGAAATCTTGTATTATATAAATTAAAGTGAATAAATCAGCTTATAAATTCAAAATAAAAGCGACTTGTAACTCTAATTAATTTTAGAAAATGTTAAAATCTTTTAATCACTAGTAAATAATGCATTGTTTGTTGCCCAATTTGAATTTTGTTGAAAATTTTGACTCGGAGATTGTCAAAATTAATTTCTTTAAAATCGATTAATTTTACCCAGAATAGTATGTTAAAAAATTCATAAAGCATTGTAATATACTCATTCATACAATTAAAATATTTTTCTTAGTAATCTAGTAAACGATAATTAGGACATTAGAAAATATTATACTCCTGACATATGAAAAATGTCAGATAATTTTTGAAATAAATTTCCTGTAGTACCTTTTACTCCAGTATTATATAAATATAACTATAATGTAACTTCTTATTTTAAATTTTTTTAAGCTTAAACTAAATTAAAAATAATACCAAAAGAATTATTGTATATTTTTTTAAAGAAATAATTATCCAATATTACAAGCAGAAGTTTAGGTAAATCAAATATTTGTCTTCAAGGGTGTTTCTTAATACAAAATCTAATAAGCAACTTGGAAATAGATCTCTTGAGGACCCAAATTGACATTTAATTTTGTGTATTATTGAACAATTATAAATAGAAAATTACCTCTATAAATAATTTGCACAGTTTTTATAGATTTAAGAAAATTCTATTTGTTATCAAAAAACCAAATTATGCTTGTGAAATAGATAACAAGAATTTTTGGAATATATTTAGTCAGTTTAAAATTTGAGCATCTGATATGATATCTGATGTTATCCATACGGTATTGAAACACTTGTAAAAACACTTTCAAATAATTATTATAACTATCTTTACTTTATAATTTTGGGGTTGGGTATATTATATTTTCTTTTGTAAATTTATTATTCATTATATGTCTAAGTGTGGTTAGATATTACATAATAATTAATTTAATTACATGTTTACTGTAATGATATATTAAATATCACAAAGGTTTTCACAAATCCACTAACTTTATGGCTACATAAACACTTTCATTCTATACAGTAATGAAATATTTGCCATATGAAGGATTAATGGATGAGGTTATTATGTTTCTTTACTTCTAGTTTTATTGATTTTTAATACATGATATTAAAATAAAGATATCTTCATTTAAGAAAATAAGAAAATTTAATCCACATTTTAATTTTCTTGATTTAAGTCTGTATTTTTTAAAGTTATATGAACATACACTCAAAGTTATATTTGTGTATTTTGTGTATATATATAGTAATTCTATATTATTTCTAAAACTGTATGCAGAACTAAATGCCACACACATGTTTCATAAAGCTCAGGTAAGTCAGCTTTTAACACCATAAACCCATTCCACTATACTAACTGACTTGATATGATATAAATATTTTACTTTACCCTTTAAAATAATGTCTTTTAATAGGAAATATATTTTAAGAATGAAATCTTATTCATTTAATTTTTACATCAAGTTACATAGAAGAAAAGTAGAACCTATGTAGAACCTCAAACTTTCTACTAACTCATAGTTGTAGCTCATTGTGACTTCTCAAAGATTCTTAAGCTCTTTAATATGTTAACCAAATTAAGTCAAAGCTGCATATGATTTGTATTATTAACTTTCTAACTGTTTTGCTAAATTAACACCTTTTTGAATGCTAGGTACTAAGTAAGAGCATGATAGAAAATATAAACTGATACTCTTGTAGTATTGGTTTTATACATATAGTCAATGATTATAATCATCCAACCTTTGCAATTATGTTTTGAATAGAACAAGTACTTATTTCAGATTTTATATTCCTTATTGCTGTTTAAAGCATATTTGACCTCCTCATAATAATTACAGATGCATGCAACTGTTTCTTCTGATTTATACCTTTTTGTTATAATAGATTACCTAACATTACATAATGTATCATTATTTCAAATGAATACCAGAGAAACTAATGTTAAAGAAAACAAAAAGAAACTTATTATGTAGCTATCAATTTGTGAATGCTTTAAGCATTGAAATTGAAATTGCTAACAATATTGCTTGTGTTTTTTTAATCAATAATGATAACTTATGTGTAAAAGTATAAATATTTTCCAGCTGACAATGTCCGCTAAATCCAATTTATCTTGCTGGTAAGATTGTGCATGAATGGTTTTGCTTTTAAATTCTGTGTGCATTAATAATTTGTAGTAGTTTTTGTATTTACTTCCTCACATTGTGCATACCTATTTGTATATAAAGTTTATTTAGAATCTGTTTAATGTAGAAATGTATCATTATATTGTTTTCTACACTTTAGTACCTACTTAGTGCTTTGACAGTCACAATATCTATCTACTATCTACTATAGCTTTACAAGCATTTTTGATGAAGCGAATTCTAGAAGAAATTTTAATACGGCAATAATGATAGAATCTCTCAGAAAGAGCATGTGGATTTCCATCAAATTTGCATCCTTCTTAAGTTTAATATCGCACTTCAATATATATATGTACTTTTTAAACAATTGGGTGATTAATGATTTGTTATTGAGTGTGACGTAATGTGGCCTATACATAGTTATACATGCGATGAATCAGGTTAAAGTTTGACGATTAATTTCATTTGAGATTACGCTGCTATTTATTTAATCTGTATGTTGAGTGTGTAAATTTGTTGTATACATACTATATGCTCTGAATGTAGTATACACTAGTGCTCTGCTCGATTAGACCTCGATTCATCGATTAAACATATTAATATTGAGTGTAAACTAGAGACCCCAATTAGAATGCAGTAGAATTGATGTAAAACTGCATATAAGGTCAATATGAACAGACGCAGACAAATTGTTTATAGGAAATAAAACGAATCCTTAACTGAGAATCCCTGGATTTTAGAGGACGACCGCTATTCTATTCTATTCTAAGATTGATTAAAATGTTCAATTTATATCATTCTAACTATGGTAAAGGCTATTCTTGTTAGTATCAAATTAACAAAATTCCCTAAGAAAGCTGGTTTCAATTTTGTTTTATTATGCTTTGTATTTTGTTTATAGCTGCATTAAATTTATAGAATGATTATGGTATAGTTTTTATAGAATTTATTTTAAAGGCAGTCGTTTTTCATGCAACTTTCGACAGATACGTCCATTATATATCCTATTATCGGCCCAAAAGTGCCAAAGTGTTATGAGCAACTATCCTGCTTAGATATGTAAAGAATTAGAACAAACTTAGAACAGAACCAATTATGCATATCTGAATTTAGTTTAATAATTTTCAAATGAAGTTTGAACTTCAAGCATGTTTCATTTATGAAATTGATATCATCCAAAATGACTTTCCAACATCGTCTGCACCTTCCATAATTCTCTCAATGCTTTGATAGAGTTTTTTTTGCTTATAATTGTTTGTTGATGAGAGTCGAATTACTCGCTCGGAACTGCAGTCCATTCTGAATTTAGAATTGTTAGTAATGCAGATGATAATTTAGTTTTCGTATCAGGCCAAAGGGATAAATCCATTTTTCATTTATACCTAGATTAGAGGAGTAAATAGTCTTTATAGTGTACATTTTGCATGCGATTGATCGATTATATAAAAGAGGAACTTCACTTGAATGTTTTGTAGGCCAACATCGGCACGTTATCCCGGCGAGTGGGTCAGCAAAATGTCAGACAGGCAAGAGACCTGGGGAGATAGATCTAACATTCAAAACTGTACCGTATCCACCAGCTCTCCTGAAATCGATGTCTTAATAGAAGGTGAACTTAATATCATTCACAACAAGCACAGTATCCCTGTTCATCTGCTGGTGACCAGTCATTATTTGAAATACGCCCCGATTGGAAAAGATAGTCACATCGCTGGCAAAGAAATCATTATCGATTGGGGCCATGTGATTGGTTGTCATTGTTTGCGCGGCAAATTAGAAGCGAGCAGGAAGAAGGCATACTTTTCAATTTATATTTACGCTCCGAAAAATGTTCGCCGCTCCAATTCGGATAAGCCGACAGTTTTAAAGCGATGCGTTTTAACGTTTGAAGTTGGTGGCGAGTCGGATAATATGAAATTAGCGAAAGAATATCAGAGTGTCATACTCAGCTGTATTCACATGTCCAATGCAACTCCCTTCAGTAAGTTACGTCATCATTTTGCATTCATATGTACCAATATTATCTGTTAGGTATATTGGTAAAATAAGAATTTTGTACGCTATAGCATAACCATGAGTTACTGATTCATGTTACTCTAAACCATTCAACCTAAACAGTTGCGTTTAGCTTTTCCCTTAGATTTGTTTTTTGTTTTGTATTTAAGCCTTTTCCCATATGATGCTGTTCAATCAATTTGTTAGGGTTATCATTGTCATATCATTTTTCAGAGGATAAAAAGCCCTACCTTGTCCTTATCAATCCCAAAAGTGGACCCGGAAAAGCTTATCAAATCTTCACCAGTATCGTAAATCCAATTTTCGGCGAAGCGGACATTCCCTATGAGCTCTTAGTTACTGGTAGGAAAAGCTTATTTATCAATGCCTATAAATAAAACGAGTTGAAAGGTTGCAAATATTTAGTTTTCAATTATACGAGCTCGAATTATACAATTCTTTATACAACGTTCTCAATAGTTCATCTCCAAGATATCAGAAGACTACAAATTCTTTGTTGTTAAACAACTGTAATCTATGAAGGGATTCCTTTTTGGATCCGCCTTTTCCAGTTTACATCAAGGTTGTATTAGTAAGATATCTACTGGGTGTTCCAGAAGTTTCTACAACCGTTCTATTTTTGTTTATCTGATTCAATTTATTTAAAACTATTTAAGAGCGTTTTTGTTAGCATGCTTATTCATCGTTTCATTTGCCGATCCTACCATATAGATATGATATCTATGGATCTTAAAATTATTTGAATATGATTGTAATTTATTATTATCTGCTATCCTAATTCAGAATATTCGCAGCACGCATTTGAACGCATGCGAACTGTAGACACGAGTCTATACAAAGGCATCATTATTGTATCTGGAGATGGACTTGTACATGAGGTTATCAATGGACTGTTTACTCGACCAAATTGGAGAGAGCTTTTAAAATGCTGCCCAATCGGTGTGGTTGCGGCAGGCAGTGGAAATGCATTGGCCGCTGCACTCTGTCACAATTCTGGGTGAGTATGGATGGATAGATTCTACAATTGTGAATCTGGGAGATAACAGACTCACAAAATAATCAATAACTGCACATTTTACATATAATATGCTGGTCAATGCCAAAATACAGCAGGAGCCAAACTTAAGCTCTCTATACCTCTCTCCAGATAATACTAAAACTTCATGACCATATCT
>JAYMFX010128992.1:0-12460 GCA_036784945.1 Monocelis spectator | reverse complement strand
TTGCTAAATCGAATAGTTCGTGTTTACAATTTATTTAGATTTTATTTTATAACGTATTGAAAAACAGCTCATTTTCATGGATCCTATAATACCTACTGCATAGTCGCTTAGCTTTAGTAGCTAACGGCCTATTGCCATAGGCCTAGATGTACCTCTAAGTAAACATCACAATCCTTCTCTTATATTGTAGAAGATTAATTTTCTTTTAATGGATGATTAGTAATATTTATACCTGTGGTCGTATAGAGCTGTAGTAGCTTGAACAGTCTGATCATTTTTATTTTTGATATTAGAGCGTTGAGCGTCAAGTCTAGTGAAAATTTTGTCAAAAAGATGACGCTCGTTTCTCAAGTCATCAATATCCGAGCGTAGTCCTGAAAATAAAACAAAACAAACATTTTTCTCAAATATTTTAATCTGATTATCGGAATCAATATCTATGTACTTTAGCTTCGTTTGAGATTAATAATTGGTGAAGCATTTTTTTAGGAAATTATGAGTCTTTCTAAAATTTATCATTAACTGAATAACTTCGCATGATAAATTCATATATACAAATTTAAAAAAGCTAAATCTTTTGGCACAGGTAACTTTTTTCAGCACAAAACATTTTTTATTACGTTTATGAAAGTTTTAGTGAAACATTTTTACATCAAATTTAATTATAGCTATTTCGATAATAAAAGTTCATGAAAAATTCATTCTTAAAATAATTAAGACGAATGATAGAAGATAAAATGCCGTATTGCTATAATAGAAAAAAAATTAAGAAGAAACCACAACAATTTACATGAATGTTAAGTTTAGATTATACATATATGTATTATAATGGTTAAAAAGCTGAATTTCAAGCAGTTAACATTAACTGACACAAAAAGATGACATTAAGAAAATTTTTGCATAAAATATATTTTTGCAAAGACATAAAACAAAGAAACAGAAAAGCAGACCAATATTAAATCTTATCGAAACGACTTATTTCAATAGGTGAAGAGATCGACAGAAGAATCAAAAGAATATTCGCTTAACACAATCTACCAGTTCGTAGATACACAAAATCTAACTCATTGCGTTCCATTCTCAAAACTAATTGCGTAAAGGAAAATTGCAAATTGAAGAATGAACTGTGCTACGTTAGAAATACGGTCTACGGTGTCACATGCAAGAAATGAGAACAACAATAAATCGGCCAGCAGCATCTGCGACCTACATACATACAAGGTACAACGAACACTTCACAAAGTCCAATAGTTAAATATTCAAGCATCCAATCTCCAGCCAAACTGATGATTATTAAAAATCCTAGCCAGAGATAATAACAACATCAACCTACGCTTCCGAGAGGCTATCCTAATTGTTCAGCGCAATCCCACTATCAATTCAAGATACGAAAGAGAGGAACCGATATATTTGAAATTTTAACAATTAATCGATTACGTAACTTATTTATTCCCACCCATCTGAACACCGAAAATTTGCATAAATATATTTATGTTGATACATAGGTATCTAATGCATGAAGCCTGTGCTTCTAAACTTGTTTTACTCATTTAAAAATTAAGAGTAGTTATCACAACAACCACAGTTAAAGAATTTAAACAATACTATTCACACGTAACCAGATAATACTATATATCTAATGATGTATACGTAGACAAACAACATGTTATACGGAATGAATGAGTTATAGGTCAATCGGTGCGATTTCAAATAAAATTATTGTGTGGATTAACGTGAGCGAATAATTATAAATGAATACTGACCCATTCCTTAACGTAATAATCCACTGAAGAAAATAACATGTCAGAATAATAATAGAATTTATAAAATGAGTTGCATCAAATTATATTAAAATTTTAAGAATAATTATTAAATCAGATAATAATTTGAGACCCTACCTATGTTAGCTTCCAAAAATCCACAGTATATAGAACCGGCGAACTGTAATCGACGATACAGATTGTTCTTAGTTTTGAGTAATTTTTGAGTTTTCGCATCAATGTCGCCGCCTCCGGAGTTTCTTTTTTTCGCAATCAATTTTCTTTCTGTTTCTCGTAACTTAAAATGATAATTTTAAGTTGATTCAATTTAAACGAATAATTTACAAGAAACAAAACATTTATAGTTAACATGACAAAAGAAGTATTTTTATATTTACTTTAATATCCAATTCTGCTTGTATAATGATTTCATCTTCAATTTGTCTTTCAATCCAATCTTTGTTTTCAGCTAAATTAGCAAGATCTTCACAATTTTTGTCATCTTGCATAGCATTGGCTTTACTATCTGCAACTTTAAGTGACAACAATAAGTCACTTTTTTCGATTTCCATTGATGTGACCTGATTTCTAAAATTTATTTTATGTACATATGATAACTTGTAAACTATTTGAAAGTTAATTCAATAAAATAACTTACTGTAGTAATTGTAGCATATTTTTCATTTCTTCATTGTAAGATAATCGATCGCTATTAGCGATTCTATAAGCTTCATGCAATGTCTGGTGTTCTTGTTCCCGTTCTGCTGAGTATTCCTCAGAATTTCCAATATCAGACACTTTGTGAGACATTTTGAATATTTTCTGCATAATTGAAATAAGAAATATCTTTAAACTTTTCATAAAAATTTCACTTTAATTTTTTTGCATGAAGAGATTATAAGGTTTAAAGAAAGTATTTAACCAGAAAACAAGAGAAAACTGATTAATCATGTAAATATATATCAATGGTGGTCTTCATCACTTGCTGATTATTACTTAAGAGCTTCTCCAAGAGGATGTATTTGGAAAAACATATTTAAGACTTTTCAAACAAGGTTTACTTTTTTCTATAGAAATATTCAGATATATTCAGCACTCAAAAATATACCTATTCAGTCAATAATATTATCTTATCTTATCCACCAGATAATACTTACGGCCAAGTCAAGAAAGTCAAAATTGCTACATCAGCTTGAAGATTACAACTCTCTTAGATGTACATCATATTGTTAGGATGTCTTTATTGATTCAACATTACATTTGACCATGTTTTGTGTCCCAAAGTAAAAAGTTGATTTTTTTATTGTTATATTACGTATATATGTAATTGATTCTATAGCTTAAGTCAAAGAAAAAATTTTCATGATATGAGATTCATAAAAATTACTAAGTCTCATTTATCTATATAGTGCATCTCAATGCATATTTATCATTTAATTGTAAATGTGGTTATTCCAATTTAAAGAATTGTTTTATTTTATTTGTATAATCCCCCTCTAAAATACATTACAGTCTATAACAGAAATAAAATGTTTTCTAATTTCAATGTTTTTTTCAAGGAAATTATGCTTAGTTATAAACAAATTCATTTATCTCTGAATATTGGACAACATTTTTAAATATATAGAACAAAATTAAAAATCATAATATTGGCTAATCATGAATTTTCTTATAAAATTTTCAATATCTTATTGATTTAATTGCTGGTTTAATTTTTTATTTAAAAAATATTTTTGAGAATTTATGACAGTTTAGTTCAAGAAATTTTCTTATCTTTAAATTTGAAAATATGCTAAACTCATGCAGAGGTGGATATATGAGTTTAAAAGAGGACGCTCAACCAATCAACATACTTGCTGTATATTGCTTTTCATTTTGAGATTTTAGGATAATTGGGTAGATGTATATTTTTGATAAACAAATTTGTTTAATTAAGCGTAAAATAGTAAGCAGGAGGTAAATAAATTATGGCAGGTAGACTGCATGCTCATGATTGTATTGTGGACCCAAATGTCATTCTTGACAATTAAGCAATTATTTTGGAAAATTATAACATCTTCTAGAAAATATCAATGAATGTAAAATTTTGATTCTTTAATGGCTTGCTCAACATTGTTTAATTGCTAACTCTAACTATTTAAACCAAATTATTTTTACATTTTATTGTTTCTGTAACAACAGTGTAACCACTATATGCATCATATGTAGTTTAAAAAGAATTATTTAAATAAAAATAAAATTTGTTAACTGCAAAATTATTATTTCATTTTCAAGGCTATTGTATACATCTACCAGATAATTGTTCAATAAAAAAATTCAAAAAGTCAGAGGAAGGTGGGCTACAAGTTATGCTTTACTTTTAATGTTACTATTTTTGAAAAAAAGGTTCAAGAAGTTTTCAAGATGAAAAGTTGTTAAATTGATATGGAATAAGTTAATCATTTTCTATACATGATGTTTGTAATTATTGATATATAAAATTAGTTTCATACCAATTTAACTCTTTAATGATAATTGGTCATTGATGATGTTATTAATATTATTTATATATAAATATATTAAATAAATAATCAAATATTTATGATTGCGGTATTCTACACAGCCAAACACGAACAATTTTAAATTGCATTTCAAAGAAATTTACAAGATTAAGATATGAAAAATATTAAAATTTCTCCATGAATTGAATAATTATCGAACAAACTTTTCGTTACTATTTGCGATAAAGGATTTTGAAACACTGAAAGTGTGTTACCAGTGGTGTTAATGATTAAAACAAATTTCGATAAATGCATAAATTAATTCAGCGACCAAATATAAACCTGTTAGAATTGATTCAAGCAACTATATGCTTACCAATTTCATTGTATTGCGCATTGTAAAGTCAAAGTCAAACATATTTAAGTCAGTTTACAATTTTTGCAATTGCAAGAGCCTTCAGTTAGTTGTAATTTATAAATTTTTTTTTTTTGGAATTCTGGTGTTTTGCTTTAATAAATTAATTTATGTGTGGAACTAAGCTTAAATCACGAACAATACGAAAAATTTTAGATTTGGTTTTCCAATAAATAATCGCGTACTTTCTAGGTAAATTACGATGAAGTTTATTCCCATACGTAATACTTAACATTTAAATGAGTTATTTTATTTTATTTTTAAAGCTTTATTCAAACATTTCTATAATCTTCAATAATATTTAAATATTGTTAAACTATTCTGTATTAGATATTCTGTATTTTCTCTATGAAAAAGTAGATGACATTTGACAAGACTTATTTTCATGATGTTTCAAAGATTTATGGAGATTCAATTATAATATTTCATTTATTTAAGTATGTGCATTTATATTTGGTATATAGATATTTTATCATACATTTTACAAATAACAAACAAGTATTGCCAATAGTTTTATATGATTGATATTTTAAATCAATTGTTCATTTTAAAGTTTATCAATTGTATTTATATGGAATATACAAATTATGAAAAAAATGAAATTCTAATTCATCTATTTTCTCATTTGTTTGTTTTAGAGAAATCCAACCAAATAAATATTAAATTTATAAATTGAAAAGAAAGTATTGTATCCATTGAGTGACAGTTATATGTTATTATTTTATAATCAAATTTATATGATTTTCTATTAGAATAATTTGAAACTTTTTCATAATGTAAAATTTAAAAAACTAGCAAACTTTAAAAGATTGCATAAACTCTGTTTTTAATTAGATTAGGTAAAATTAATAGTTCAACCTTAATGGAATTTTTAATTAATATTGATTCATGTAAACAAGAACATCTAGAGATCAGGATTCAGGGTGCTTTATCACCTTTCTCTGTTTCTAATTCTGCTAATTATACTCCCATAAATATCATTAGTACAGTTGCATCCAATTTTCCCAACAATGCATTTAACAGCAATACAATTCATTCAACAAATACCACTGAAAATCTTCACCCATATTCTACTTCTCAGTTTGTCTTGATTAAAGATAAATCAAATCCAAGGAGCAAGTGTGCTGTTAGTGTGAGCTCTGATAGTGAACTATCAAATAATAAAATGGTAAGAATATATATACTTACATAAAATAATAGACAATATACATAGTCTTGTATGCTTATTCTGATTGTTAAAAATTGTTTAAGTAATCATAAATTTAGTTCATTAATAATAGTCTCTTCACTTATGAATGTTACACTTTAAATTATTAGATCACATCCACTAAGCCTTTAAACAGTGTGCAAAGTGATGCCAATTATCCCATAACTGAACCTCTACCCTTGCCTGTTGACATATCCACATCCTGTACATCAAATAGCCCAGTGCTTTCTCCTGTACCCATTGATATTAATTTTGACAGTCAACCTCTCATACTTTCTAGTCAACTGAGCACTGAACCAGGTAGTAATTTATCACCTGAAAATGAATTAAAGAAAGTATCTTCAACTAGTAAAAGGAAAAGAAAAAGTGACAATGATGCAGCTTCAAATAGTGAGTTGGTTATTTTTTCTACATTATTTTTAGATTCAGCTTTATACAATTATCCTATACCTATGTATACTACTGTATCTTTTTGTATCTTTATTTAAAACAATTTTATGTGCAGATAATGGTCTCCTAAAATGTCTTCAAACTTCTGCCTGTTGTTAGCTCTTATTGAGTTTAATTAAAATAATATTTAAATAATTAAGCTCTTGACTGAGCTCTGCTAATATTTTTATTTTCAACAATATAGGTTTTCTTTTTTAGGGAAACAAAAGGGCATCTGGCAGATTGATGAAATATTTAAAGTAATGAAAATTTTGAAATTATGAATATTTGAAGCCTTCATTTCTATGAAATAAGAGAACAAAAATTATCTTTCAGAAAGCTCATTAGAACACACACTTTTATATTCTAGAGTTCCTCTACCACTATACCTTCGCATGATAGTCCAACCAGAAACGCTTCCATCTGTGTATCCCCTGTAAGTGTTTTTATACTTACGAACCGAGTGATTTGTTTCAACCAACAAAGTATTCTTCAATAATGAATCGGTCATCAATTTCAGAGTGTGATGGTTGGAAATACTGGCTTATTATCTCCCATTCATAATTTCTACACTGCTAGCAATAGTTCTTATTCGAATTGTGAGTTGAGTCCCAGAGAAATCAGCATGCAAACAGACCTGTCTATGTCACACGTAAGTAGGTATAAAGGGAACTGTCGAATTTGATCGCTTCACTTTAAATTAAAATTTTATTAATTTCCTCTATTAAGATTTATGCATTGCAAAAAAGTCATGATGCTTTGCTATCGAAGTCAAGTGAAACCACTCTGTTGGAAGAATTTAGAATGAAACTGGAAGAAAGGGAACAAGAATTCCGTAAACTGGGAAGAAAGCTAGAAAAACTGAAAGAATGTGAAGAGAGAAATCGTACTATGATGAAAAGTCTGCTAATACAACATGTGAAAATTCAATTCTTACATTTTATTATAAATGATTTCTCTCTTTAAATATTAATAGAAGGTTAGAGAGGTATTATAAACATTCATTTTCGTATTCATAGCGTTAGAAATTTCTTTTAAACTGCCGATACTTACCGTAATTTCCCTAAAAAATTCAATGTTCCCAAATCATAGATATTTGATTTGGGAAGTTACAAATGTCAATTAATATGAAATTGCTTTAGAGCGGTCTTGAAAGGAAAACAATAAGACAAAAAGTGATGAAAAATCGGCTGAGTCTTGGTCAGTTTGTTACCCACAGGCATGTTGCTCATTTTGAAGAGAAATGGGTTGAAGGATGGAAATTTCAGAAATTAGACAAGTACCTATACGTACCTACAACATATTATATTTATGCATTTATAATAATTAACTATTCCACATTATTGCTTAATTTATATTCATATTTCAGGCGACGTAAAGCTATTGATGACGCGAAAGAAAAAATCGAAAAGAAAAGAAGACAGTGGAATAAAAGGAAACCTAATAACGGTGATAAAAATAAGAAATCAAAAAGCGTAGAGTAAGTTTTTAGAAAGAACACACAAATTGACTAATTATAGGGTTGACATATTATTCTCAGTATTGTTTTAATAAACCGATTGATACTAATCATTTTAGAGCTACAGTGGCTGAGTTTTTTGAGCAAGCGGAAATATTTGAAGTTCGAAAACAAATGCTGAACAAGGAAGACAAAGAAATTGCTGTAGAGCTGGAACAGTTGGATCGAGAGCGAAGTCTGCACATTAAAGAGATTAAGCGTATAGCGAATGAGGATGCTTCTGTATTTAAGGAGCATCCGATTCTTAACAAACGATACCTAATGCTAAACTTACTCGGGAAAGGTGGATTTTCACAAGTTCATAAGGTTAAATCCAAAATATGGCGCACTGCTATTATAAAAATGTACCATAGATATACACCATATTTTGGGTTCTGTTTGAGTGAACTCTTAAAATTGTAAAAATTTCAGGGCTATGATTTACAAGAACAGCGTTATGTTGCTTGCAAAATTCATACATTAAATCCTGCTTGGCCAATGGAAAAGAAAGATACGTATTTTAGGTAATGTAATATCTTATTTACCGTTTGTTTTTTTACAAACTTTACCGAAGGTTCGCTCGGTTGGAATAAACTTTAAAATCAGATTTGCTTCTTAAATATCAAATCTGTAAATATACTAGATTCGCAAACACTGTCATTGAAATGGAGTGATTAAGCGATTTATACTTATAACAACAAAAATTTAAAAAAACTTATTTTACTACATATAGTTGTTTAAATTCTATGATCTTCATGAGTAACTTACTTCTGATTCTATATGTATAATTAGCCATCTCTGAATTGCTGAAATTAACAACTGTCCCTCATTTTGTACCTAAATCTAAAGTTATCATTTAAATCATTTAGACACGCCTCTCGAGAAATAGAAATCCTCAAAACCTTGAATCATTCCCGCATTGTTAAAGTTTACGATGCGTTTGACATAAATATGGACTCGTAAGTATTTTCAAATAATTTTATTTTTTATCGATTTATGTAGAGACAAAACAAAGAAATTCAATAATTTCATTGGGAACAACGTTTCTTATATTTGTAAACTATGTAATCATGTTTTTGTAATTGAAGATAATTTGAATAATTATAAATATATATGTAGGTATGTTGTAGACATATCTGGAAATCATAGCTTGAGTTAGTGAACCATTGTCACGTACCATTGTCACTAGTGATATCACTATAGTGATCTCTCTAAGATTAAAACAATGATTTAAACACTAAACACGAGTAGTATACCATTATAACATTATCACATAGTTCTCATAATTTAGAACTATGTAAACTTTCGATTGAACCGATTTAAAGTTTCTATTGAAATGGGCCGGTTTCGAAACTTTCATCTAAAACTTTGCGACCTCCCATGGACGACCCAAAAAAATCATTTTTAGACCGATCGGAAAGTTCCAAAATGAGTTCAGTGTGATGGGTCTACTTTTAATGGTCGTCCATAAAAATGGATGGTGGGTCAGTCATAGAGATCACAATTTTAAGATGAAAGTTTCTAAACCGGCCCACATTTCGCAATAATAGATTCGATTATTATAGTTACACTCTAGAAACTTTAAATCAGTTCAATCCGGTGTGATGGAATCTGTGTGATAATGTGATAATGTCACAAGACTCGAATGTGATATTAAATTTCGTTCCCAACCAAACTTTTTCTCGTCACAACCCTCTCAAGATGTCTGTTTCCTTTAAATACAATCTCTGATGAGTCTATAAATAATAAAAACGTGCCACGTGTATAACTAAGTAGACATACACCTTCAATCCACATATGGTTATAAGAGCTATATAGGCTGCCAGTAATTGTTGAGCAAACCAATGCATTTTTAATGTGCCACTGCCTGCCCTTATCAAGATATTTTATAAGGTAGGGCTACCTTATAAAACAGCGCTAAACAATATTTCACTCCCGAGAGTGCATAGCCGGGATTGGAACTCTCGATCCTTGGATTGGTGGTCAAGCGTTCTAATCATTTTCCCAGCTCTTTCTACAAAAGAATGACAATTTGAAAGCTATACATATGTATTTATTACAAGCAATACAGAGTTATTCATTAATTTTCAGGTTTTGCAATGTGGTTGAGTATTGTGAAGGAAGTGATATCGACTTTTATCTTCAACAGAATAAATTCCTTCCAGAGCGGGAGGCCAAGTCCATCATTTGCCAAGTGGTTTCCGCTCTCAAATATCTGAATGAACGGAGACCTCCTGTTGTGCATTATAATTTAAAGCCAGGTTATATATTAAGAGCTCTCTTAAAAATTATTTCATGATCGGTTTCATTTCTTATTATTACTTCTTCAGTTGAACTTATTTTGTATGTCTTCTCGGCTAATACTGCCCATAACTTGATTCTCAGAGATTTACAGAAAATGGAAATACTCTCTCATCTCTCTCTCTTTATTTCTTGCTTTCTCTTTATTGGCTCAAATGAATTCTTGAGAAGCATTGATTTGGTGGTCTTCGCAGATGAGTCCTATATTTTTATATATATAGCAACCATTCGCATTTTCTCATTATTTACCATAATGAAGAAGTATTAATAAACGAAACTGGTCTGGCTATCGCTTCATCAGTGTATCGCTTCATTTTATTATTTCTTAATTCTGAAGGGAATATATTGCTTGCCTCTGGACCTGCCGCTGATGAAATTAAAGTAACTGATTTCGGATTGCGCAAGCTGATGTCTGATAAATACAATACTGACATGGATGACCTCACTTCACAAGAAGATTATGATGCCACTTATTGCTATTTGCCACCGGAATGCTTCGAAACTGGTAAGGAAGCCCGCGAAATATCATCGAAAGTCGACGTGTGGTCTGTTGGTGTCATTTTCTATGAGCAACTGTTTGGCAAAAAAGTAACTATCTATTTCTCTTTTCTCGAATCATTTCAAATTAGGAAAATGTTTCTTGTATTATGGTACAAAACTATGCAAGAGACAATAACTTCAATTTATAATTATGTACTTTGATTATATTAGCCGAATGTCATCTAACGCTTTGAAAATTAGTTGCTATATGCTAAACAGTTAAAATAATGGTAAATTAAGCTCAAGCAATGACCTGAAATTTGTCTTCTTTTCAGAGCTTCATCGAATTCTGTGAAATATCGCAAGCTGTTGGTCCTTCCTTTTATATTTTATTTCCAAACTCAACTTTTTGTATTAAATTTTAGCCGTTCGTACAGTTGCAAAGTTACTTGTCGCAGTCTGATATTCTGCAACAAAATACTATTATTCTTCAAGCGAATACTATCCAATTCCCAAATCATCCCAAGGTTAGCGACGGTGCTAAGGTAATAAAATAGAATTTTCGTGAACTTTTAATGAATTTTCACTCGAATATAATTTGATGTTCAGTTGGTTAGGTTGTGTCTTAGGGCTACATTTAGAAGGGCGTCTTTTCAATGCCAAAGGATGTCTGTTTGGGTAGATTTACAGTGCTTTCTGGATGTAGTAAAAGCCAACTGCACAGATTTATTTGGGCAGTTGTGAACAGAAGCTTGAGGTATGTTTAAAGCTGAAAATATGGCTTGACTAAAATAAAGGCTGAGACTAAAAATTTAAAAATCGCTAGTTTGCGGGGTTTTTGCGTGAATGGGTAAATACTCTGTATACTTGTAAAAATAACTTTGCTCAGTATTGCATGACCAAGCAAACCGTACACATTTATTTGAGCGTGTAAACCATAGAAATCGATTAACATTCAGCAACCTCGGAATAGTTTATTTCTATGGGGTAAACCCAGGTGTATACCTTTAGTGTTGTGCCAAATGATTAATTTTCTCTGGTCAACCGAGAGTTGTTTGGTTTGTAGGTTTTGTTTTGTTTTGTCTACCACAAGAATGTCGGTTCTTCTGTGCTCTATACTCGGATATTGGAAACACATCTTAGTCTTTTTCTAGTACTTTCTTATAGTACAGTATGAAGGATTATATTTTTATATACCGATAATTTGTTATCATTTGCTTTAATGATGGAACTCCAATATTTGTTTTTTGTGTGATTTTAGGATTTCATAAAGAGATGCGTGACATATCACAAGGAGAATAGACCGAATGTCTTTCAATTAGCGAACGATGATTATCTCAAGCCTAAGGCCCAGTTGAGGTAATGCATCTATCTCTATTATTTCCTATAACTCCTACCAGTTCTAGAAACCATAAGATTAATTATAATACTGTGCTTCTGCAATATAATAGCTGCAGTTATTCTCATTCCCATGCGGTGTTGCATTTCATAATGATTGTGTGCTGAAATCTTTATGGAAACCCCCAGATTCCTTCTTGTAATTGATGGGTATTGAAATAAACTCGATAATCCATATATTGCTTCTATTACGGTGTCGAATTTTCTTAATTACATAATTAACACAGGTATGTTAGTTACCTATATACTGTAGCTACATCATATCACCATTGCTCACAATAACTGTTCAATATTTTAATAAAATTATTTAAAATTTCTTTATCATATCATATTGCCTATAGTTGTTCTTATAGTCAACATTGATATGGGAATCTTTCAGAGCATATAGAGTAAGAATACAATATAGAGTAGCCAATCAATAGGACTGTTAAGTGACCCTCTAATTCTATGGAAAATGACTTTCCTTGGATACGAAGAGCATACAGAGATTAT
>JAYMFX010128881.1:0-12461 GCA_036784945.1 Monocelis spectator | reverse complement strand
CTTGGTAGGAACTTATCGATATCCAAATATCTACTAGCAAGAGTCGTTACTCTATGTATACTTATTACTCTATGGTTTTGAGGATTAAATTCCTATATAATATATACAGTACTCTATAGTATATTAAAAAAGTTTATAATTCAAAGATACCTATAGCTAAATATAAAGTATAAATCAATAAAATCACTTATGCATTTCTTATAGTACTAAATATCAATCTGCGATATAACTATAATATATCACAGAGGGTTGTTTATAGAGGATTGTTTCTTTGAGTGTGAGGGGTGGCATATTATAGTTAATATAGGGCATATTATTATGATAAGAAATGAGCGATTGTTTTCAGTTGTGTATAGTATAGAGTATAGTAGTTATAATTTGGTAAATTTGTTTCGAGTTTAGTGTTTTTAGAGGTGACGGACGCACTTATTTGTATTAAAAATTCTCTCTCTCTCTCTCTCACACACACACACAAACACATTCATTCATTCATTCATTCTGCGTGTAGCTGCGTATCTATCTAAACTTGAGAACAGAAGAAATGAAGTAATTTCATACATCAATGCTTGTATAAATCTGCATTGATGGATGCTGATACTAGGTATATTATACCGGAGTTGTTATTACAAAAGTTACTACTACTAGAACAGGGGATATTTATTACAATTTGTAAAAAAGGGGAGATCTTGTTTTTAATAAGCATTATAGAGGACAGACACACGGGTGGGTATATTTGATTTGTGTACCCCTCATTCATATCAATATCAAATTGAAGCGAAAGCTGCTCGGCCCGTTTATAAAATAAACTTGTCTGTACTATAATATTCATTCCTCTGCTCTGAGTAATATACCAGCAGCCGGAGGTGTATGCAGAGTAAGTAGTTTTATTCAGTTTTATTATAGGAATCGCATTTTCCTAAACAACCGTTCATTTCGATGTATTCCTGTGTATTCCGCATATCCACACTGCTTGGCCCCGCATTGCACTATATAGTATAGAGATTAGGTAATATGCTGCATGATTATACTCGCATAGAGGAAAACTTATAGGTAATAATAGTAGGTATATAATAAGGAAACAAACACTCACAATCATAGAGCAAGGAAGCAAGCAAAGCCTCCATCACTATAATCGAGAGTCTATAATATAATAACACAAATTTCCAATCCAATGCTATACATCATATCATTGCATTAAAATAGGTGGTAGCGCTATTACTCACATTATTGATGTTAGTAGTAGTTGATTTTCTAGATAGAATAATTCACTTTTATTATAATTAATTTTTTAAAAAAGTTGGTTCATTACAAGCAATTTGAATTTTTTTAAACTGAGAAATTGCATTTTATTTTTATATAAATTTGACTTGTTTTTGAAAATTAAAATACCATAAAATGTCTATTTTTTTGAAAAAAATAGGTGAATCATTAAAAGATAGTTTTGTGCCATTTTTTATGTCCAATTGTTTTATTTTTGACATTTAGTTATCAATCAAATTATATCCAATTATTATTCAATCAATTAGTTTAACTGTTTGGACGACCAGAGAGTCATTATCAGTCTCATATCAGTATTATTTTAATATAAGTATCCTATATGATTGACTTTCTGTGCGGGGTGACAATTTTCTATTAAATTGCATAATATATTTAGGGTATGTAGATTTAGTTAGTCATTGAATTCCAGAAATTTTATATACCTATATATATATATACAACCTATAATACAGAGCGAATGCATACGGAATAGATAGAGGATGGATTTGGGGTTGCATCATGTATAGAAATTGTTTTATTTACTCAACCATCGAGGAGAAAAAATTAAAGCGTTTTTTTTCTTTCTTCAAATGGCTTGGAAGTTGCTTTGCTGTTGTGTTGTGTTCTACGTTTTTTTTTTTACATTTTAATCAGGCATAAAGTCGGAGATAATTTTTTTCGTTGCGCATATTAATTTATGGTAGCGTTGATATATGGATAGCAATAATTCATATTTAAATTATAATTAAGCAATGCGGCTCTGTCGTTTTTCTACTAGAAAGGGAACATAAAATTTCGCTGCTAGAAAGAGCTCTCTTCGCTTTCTGATGCTCGCAAATTTTCTATTCTGCTCGGTTGCATCTAGTAGGCATCTAGTAGGTACGCAGTTTTTATCCAAATGCGCATCAAGTAAAGAGCAGCTTCAACGGCAGCAGCGAGGGCAGTAGTATTTGACTTTGTCTTATCTTATCCGGCTATATTTTATTTTAAACTTTTTCATTTTATCCACTATATCTAAACTATCTACATACATAGTTGTCTATCGGTGCGCTGTTTGCTTGCTTGCTTGCTTGCCCCCTTTTTATACCACAAAATCTCAACTGTCTTCCGTTCTACAGCGCTGTATAGGATATGTTTGCAGGGATTTCATCTTTTTTAATTGTTAACTTCTGTTGCTTTTTCGTTGGTGCTTTTTGATATATTTATGGAAATTAACTATACACACACAAAAGAAGCCGCAAAAATGCACACCGAATAATTTACCTACCATTGCTGCGTTTTGACGCCAGTAATTTCTGTGTTTCCGCTATTCTTTCGGATAATTTCTTTCAGAGAATATTTTCACCGACAAAATTATATAACATGAGATGAAATACCGCCTCGCTTTCGTGCTGTCAAAAAACATTATTTTATTTAATAGGTATAAGTATAGTTAGTATATAATATGGCGCGCATTATATAGTTAGGGGTAGTTAGAAAAGTATATTAATTTATAGTATATGTATATATATAGAAAGGGAAACTGCATGCTTGCTAGTATAGGTATAGATTATATTCTCTGATATTTATTTTTTTTTATTATTATTATCACATGCGGCTGTATAACTATTTACTAGGTATATAATATTATTATATGATGATATAGAAGTAGGATTGTGGAATATAATAGATAGCTATATTTTGAATTCGTGTTCAGCTTGAATGGAGACAGATTCGAAATTTTGTGATGTAGTGATTATATGAAGACACTTGTCGAACATTAACTGCGCTATGATCACACTCGAGAGAATCAATTCAACTTTTATAAGTCGCATTCGTATGCAATTGAATAATAAGAGGGGAGGCTGCCTGTTATTGTCATTGCTGAGGACTTCCACCACCCCCATCACCAGTTGATTTACTGCAAAATGCCAAGGTGCTCTGTCACATTTTGCCTTGTGTGTTTGAAGTTTGCCGTCCTTCAAAAGAAGAATTCCTCTATAACTATACACTCGTGTAATAATATAGCATTCACATTTTGAGAAGCTGATAGCCTTCTTCTTGTAGTATATTGAGCAAGCAGCATTGGTGGAATCACAACCGGATAAGCAAGATATAGTTATATTTCATGGTGGCAATATCTTCAAAGACGCTCTTTCCCCAGCAGCAACAGGGGGTTTTTTTTAGTGTGTGCATCGAATGAAAGCTATAAGACTACCTGATTTTTTTAAAAAAAGAACATCATCTGCAGCATATGAGAAAGTCATCCAGTTAAAAAACAACAACTTAACAACTATAGTTAAGATTGAAATCAAGTGAATTAGTTCCATATAGTCAGCATTATAATGCACTGGTCTGGTCAGGCAGGAATTTGAATTTGTCATTTTCAATTCGAATTACGATACCTCATAACCTGTTAATTGCGGAATTGCATGCTTTAATGGATTTTATTAATTCGCATTCATTATTTATTCAATTTTTATTTCATTTCCGGTAGAGAGAGAGAGAGAGAGAAAGAGAGTGTGTCATATCCACGCAATTGTGAAAATTAATTCAATTTGAGCATTTCGAAAGTTATATCGCTATGGATTTGCATACGATTTTTATATTAATTATTTCTTGAGTATTTTTAATATATTAGAGAAAATTGAGTAAGTTAGTTAGACCTATAATAATGAGAGATAAATCATAGTTCAAGAGTTAGGTCTCAGCTCTGTCCTAATTTTATGACTCAACCTAAAAACGTAAAAATTAAGTTTCGACATCGGTATAAGACTTAATTTATAAGCTAGGACTTATTATAAACTTACGTCACAGCTGTACCTATATACGCTCAACTCAACAAAATTTTTAACAAGGTCACACATAGCCTTGTCATGGTTATATGACACAATTATTTCTATAGTTTGGCCTGATGCATAGATCTCTATGGCTGATGATTTAAGTTGTTTTGAAGGCTTTGTTCTCTCACAGAAAAATAATTACATAATTGACCGTTAAATAACCCTCAAATTCTATGGCATTTTTTCGTTAATCCGCCCTTAGATACATCATATCATTGCAGAGATAGGGCCGTATCGAAGGGCGTATTAAATTTCCATAGAATTGGAGGGTTACTTTAACGATCAATTATCTATGACTTTTCTAATATCGATTTCTAACACTTACAAATAACAATTTTTATAAATGAAACACTAAAATGGGATTTGTATTACAACATTGATATAATTACCTAATGCATAATTAATTATAAAGCACTGCAGTTTTGTAATCTGTAAACAAATGTTATAGTTTGTTTTATAATTTCATTAGTTAGATTTAGCTTTAATTATGACTAATTTCTCAATTTCATCAATTGAGGTCACCTTGATTTTGGCAGTGAAGTACGTACAATTATCAGCGGTTTATCTACTCTTGTTATCTAAAACATTTCCATCCCGATATACCTTTTTAGAGTTTGAATATGTACCAAAAAATGATTGTAGCAGCGTTGTATGCGGAGGGAGGGAGGCTGGTATATTTTTAACTGATGAATAAGACTGATTAACTTTTTGAACAAATTGTGTAATTATTAGATTTGTGATTTTATGCTGCTCAACAGGCAGCTTTGTCGTATATGTAATCAGGTATACAACAGAGAGGAATATCTACCGCATGTTTTAACTATACTGTATGGGACAAGAGTGAGTGAGGGAGTTAGTTAGGGAGGCTTATGAAATTGTGCAGCGAGTCTGCTTATAATGGCATTGTCATGAGGATTGTTTGCATTTTACACACACTCACTCACTCACACACACACACACACACACACAGACTCCAATCAAACAGGGAAGAAAAAGCCAGGCAATAATTTAGTTTCATCATGCTTTTTTTCTGCCTTCTCATTTTGCAGAGTGTATAATTTTGAGCGCATTTAAATAATTGCCTGTGCTGAATACTATACTAGCAATTTGGTACGCGAGCATGGATGGATGGATGGCGGTGCAGACCTTATACATTACCTTGAATGTACACACACACACACACAGACACACAATTCTTTAACTGTATTATAATATATTGGTGCGAGATGCATCATCCACATTATACAGGATGAGACGATGGAGCCATGCCATCTTATTTACTCTAAATCGTTGTTGTTCCTCTTGCTCTTGGAGTAGTATTGATGCAGCACACACCGGGTACCTCCGAGATTAGAATAAAAGTTTGCCTACAGCTTGAACATTTTGCTGCAGTTTTTAAAAGTTGCTTATTAAATGTGTGTTTGTTATAGTTATATAGTGTTAGAGGAGGTATACTCTATAGGTAAAGGTGTCTTCTGCGTTACAGTTATAGTCAGTTTATGTGTGTGTTGTTGTAAATGGGAAGAATCGTATTGCGAACTGTAACAAACAAAAGGCATTGAAAAAGCAAGCAGTGCACAGCCTATA
Source organism: Monocelis spectator (assembly GCA_036784945.1). NCBI lineage: Eukaryota > Metazoa > Platyhelminthes > Proseriata > Monocelididae > Monocelis > Monocelis spectator. The sequence continues at coordinate 6,795 of JAYMFX010128881.1, read as the reverse complement.
TATACCACTATAGTTTTCTATAATGTCAGCCACTATTTATATTATAAAGCTTTAGTAGGTATAGAGGAGATTGTTGCGCATTATTTGCGTATCCCCCCCCTCCCCTCCTCAACAGTACCAATTGCAGAGCAAGTGAAAATCCACCTGTGTAGTATATTCATTATTATTATAATTATGATGTGCAGTATAATTTCAATGGATGGGAAATATGCAACACTTGGAGGTGTAAGTTGACTTGTTTTCCTTCCCAGCATGAATGAATGCATGGCATGGCATGGCATGGCATAGCATGCATTCATTTCTCACATTCATTGTCTACTCCTTACCTAGGCTGTGTGTTATTCTCAACTGTTGCTGCTGATGATGTTGCTGCTATATGCTCCACCTAATGTTTCTCTGCTGCAATTTGTAAAATATAAAAAAAAATCTTTGAGTTTGCATTATAACAGTATCAGGTAGATGATTATTTGGAGCAAACTGCTGAGTTCTTCACATCAATTGAAGCAGCACACGGGCGAAAGTTGTTCTTGTTCTGGTGGTAGGTATGTGTAATATATTCTCCGTCTCTATAATAATGCTCCACCACCACCATCATCAACATGCCCCTTGCCTCTATTTGTTTCTATCTGGTTTGTCTGGTGGTATTAGTGTGTGTGTGTGTGTGTGTGTGTGTGTGTGCTTGCTATAAATGGATATTGTTTGCGATTTAATTTAGAGACGGCCATTACAGCGGAGAGTTAAATTATAAAATTGCCTCTCTGTCCTCTATAGGTATGCAGTATATCGTAATTTTATAACAAGCTGAGTATAGTTTTTATTTTTAATTCAGTAGATTTTAGTTGATTTTGTTTCTTCGTGCAGTAATGCGTAAAATAGTCATTAACTTTAAATCATAATCATAAACATATTTGACATTAATAAAATAGATTTCTAATTTTCATTTGAATTAATTTTTATGTAAAAATAGATATTAAATAAAAAAAAAACACATAAGCTTAGCATTTTAATAAATCATAATTTTCATTAGGTAAACCTTAAAAAAGTGTTCTTCTATAACAGTTAACTAAATATAGTATATAATATAGTAATATGGCATATACGAGCATATCAATTTTCGAGTTATAGATTTTTTGTTGTAAACGCTACTCTAGTTAGTATCAATTTGTACCAATCAATCCATCTGCAATCACCATTTTACATTCCGCCACAGCTCAACATAGCATGATCCTTATATATCTGCTGCATGCGTATTGATGCAGTGCAATCCTGTATTCCAATCCATATAAACACATTCTTCAATCTTTTAATAAAAAAAGTGATGCTCACTCACCAACGCACTAATAATGCAGTGGTGAGAATATAATTTTACAGTTAGGAAGGTAATTGCCATCAAAACGCATTATATTATATGGATGTTTGTAGAAGTTAGCATATCGGGGGGGCTGCCTGCTACTTGAGTAGGTATACTATTTCACATTTTTAAGAGCAACAAAATATTGTTTTCTCACCATCTACTTGTGAGAATATTGCAGTCTGTAAAACAACAACAACGGCAATAAGGGTGGGTGTTGGGGGACAAAATACTGCGACAAGAAGACATTGGGAACATTATACACAAGAGGCAAAATGTAACGTAGTTTGCGCGCGCTCAGCATCTATATAAGAATTCTATACTGTGTGGTGGAAGATGTTTAAAAGCACAGTGAAGTTAGTTAATGACTGTCATTTTTTGGTCTGAAGTTGAGTCTCTTGTGTTGGATTGCTGCTATATACTGCTGATGATGATGTTTTGCATTCTTTGCGGCTAAGTTTGCATAGTCTCTGATTGCATTTCTGCGCGCATGTAAATTCAATATATTCACTGGTGGATTGAGTTTGGTTTTCATTTTCATGCTTGTGCATATAGTTTTATACAGACCTGTGGCTTATTTTTTAGATGATGTTTAGGTACCACTCGTACACTCCTATAGGTACACAAAACCCATGCTTTTGAGTTTTTTTTTTATTCTCAATGTGCTTTAACTGCGCCAATATAAATATGATTTAAATTTTTCAGTTCTCACTCAATTTAATTTCTTTCATTATGCTTTGAGATTTTTTGTTTGGGAGTTAGCTTTCATGGAGAGTGAATTAAGCATACACAAACACACACACACACACACACATACACACATCCATATAGTTATATGCCTATAGGCTTCCTCAACAACTTGGAGAGCATTTGGGAGAAGTTTTTTCTCTTTTGTTTTCCATTATCATATATATATATATATATATACGAGAAGAAAATAAAGTATTTATAATCGGCTATTTGAGTGTATTTTTTTAAGTGCTATATAGTTTTAATATATTGCATCAATATAAAAACTAATCAAATGCTTTTTAATATTTTTTCGATGATTTTAAATATTAAATTTTTCCATCATTTTCTGTTATGCGGTATAATATCGGCTTTAAAATTTATTCCCTTTAAGATAATTACTTTGATTGAAAATCATGTTCTACATAGTTCGCATATCGTCAAGTTTCCTTCTTATCTTTAATGTAAATTTTGAGTTTCTCACTATACGCGTAGGCAAGGGAGTGATATATTTGTTTGACGGCATTATTAATAATGCGTCTCTCTGGCTCATTTATTCAAGATAATTGCAACTAAAAATATAAGGGGAACAGCTCATGACTCAAAGGTGCAATATAATTTCCCAAATTTATAACACTCACTCATGAGAAAATGGGTGAGCGTGGTGATGGTCAGTATATAAGCAAGGGTGCTTCATTGCACAGGACTAATGTTCTCTTTAGATTACAGAAATGCTGAAATACCATCTGTCTCGATGTCATTTTATTCCCCACTGGGCAGCGATAGGTGATAGAGATTTATTAATTAGATGTATAGTGAGTATCATGCTTTGCGTTCTTTTAATTAATATTCGATACCATACATCCATCCCGCATATACATCGAAGAAATCTTTGTAGCTGGTATACACTGCGGATACATAACAGGGTTAGAATTTTAGACTGACTCTTTATATGCATTACCTGCTATATTATAGGACGGCATTGTGTCTTTAAACACTCCATTTTATGCTCTAGAGATAAGGGCAGTTAGTATATTGCCTCAGAAGTTTATTTCACCCCTTAATAAACTGAGAGAATCTGCGAATTATCATCTGCGAGTCAACTCTTTTTTTATTTATTTGAAAACAAACACACGCATCATCATCACATCATCAAGTCATTTCAAATGCATGATATATAGTTGGCGCATATGAACAATATAATGTGCCTATAAAAGTTTTATTATCGCATGTCAATGCGTTAGTATACATGATGACATGCGCTATGCTTTTATGCTAACAATGTATAATATGTACCGTCATTTGTTTATTTAAGGAGAGCGTCCATATGTCTGCGAATTCTGTGATAAAGCCTTCTCCCAGAATGGCACCCTACGCCGCCACCAGGCCACTTGTCGCAGTATACCGCCCGGTTTTCATTTAGAACGCGATTCTCTTATCCGTAGTAGCAATACCTCTTCAAATAACAATAATAATAATAACAATAATAACAACAACGATCGAGATTCCGCATCACAGAAGAGCTCTCCCTCGTCAAGATTAAATGGATTATCATCCCAACAGCAGCACATTGGCGGTGGACTAAAACGCGGAGCTAGTGAAGCCGGTTTACCAACCAACGTGTTCGCCGACAATGAAGAAGAGTCGGTCAATGAATGGCCCATGGATCTCCGAGACAATACAGCAGCTAATGCTACTACTATCGATCATGCGGATGGCATACCGGTGAGTGAAGAATTGAACAATTATATTTATACACTAGATCAGATTGGAAAATTAAACTCTTAAGGTATATTAATATATATTGAGTAATAAATATTATTTCTTTTTAATATACAGTCATTGTTATAATTTCTGTCTAACCTAAATAATAACGAAATTTTGTTATATTTTCTCCTTTATATTATTGATGATTGGAGAATTATTTTTACATTTTTCAAGTATGGGGCAATTCATGCTGTCAATTTTGGCATCATTATGAACCAATCTTTTATAGTAATAAAGAATTATTAATTATTAAACTGACAGTAGCAGAAAGTCGGACTTTCAGATTCTGCATCTTATATGGTAAAACTTCACCATTCCTCTCTCTCTCTCTTTCTTTCTCTCTCTGATGTGCATGATGTGCATGAGGTAGATACTTATTCTAATCATATAATTAGAAGGTGCATGCGGACAGGACAAGGGAGGGAAGAGAAGGGAAGAGAATCTTTTTACAATACTAATTGTTCTCCGTCAACTTGGCGGTTGGTATATCCCCAATCTTATATTATTATGCCTCGGAAAATACAATTGAATTTTATCAAGCATTTAATCAGTTTTGTCTTTATAGAAATTAAAAGTTAGTTTTCTAAATTTGAAAGTTGCATTAATACACAAGAGAGCGAACGTTGCAGGAGAATTTAGAGTCATTTACAAGTCCGCACACAGCGATTATCTAAACCACATACTACTAACTATTACTAGCTATACACATTCACATATTATTATAAGCTTGCTTGCTGTGTGTGTATGTATAGCTATATGATGGAATTGTTGTGAAGACAAACACATTCACATCGTGCCCATATTAAAATAGATAATTTTCCATTTTGCAATACTAAAATGTTACATTTTTACAATTAGCAAATTGATGACTGGTGCAATCAGCTCAGCTCAGCGTGCCCATATTATTAAACTAATCATTCTATTCCTCATTGCCATCGCATCGGTATATCTATAGAGGCATAGGCTAACTATATATATTATGTATAGACTAACTAACCGATCATCTCACATTTACTTTACTACTATACACATTCCGCAAGCAACACATTTGCATTCAAGAAGGCATTCATTTTACTTTCTGTTCCCAGACCAGCACTGTTGCAAGATGAGGTTGTGCTAAACTCTTTGGGTTGTGCTTGCTATCTTCACTCCCAGATAATATTAGAGAAAGGATTCAAGGGTCACACAAAATAATGAATATAAAGCAATTAAAAAGATTAAAAAAGTAGTACAGATTATATTGGAATTATTATTATTATTATCAGTAGATTGTGTGTGTGTGTGTGTGTGTGTGTGTGTGTGTGTGTGTGTGTGTGTGTGTCAGAAATAAGAATGAAAATTCTCAAAATCATGTAGTACCTACATAGTGCAGATTATATTGTTACTAATTGTTGCTTTCACTGTTGCGGGAGAGACTTCTATCATACAGCATAGAATGTTATATATTGTATTGGTGGTACCAACCACAGGTATAGTAATAACAACAATATAGGCATACACGCAGTCTCAACTAGATTCATTTAATATTCATAATTCTCTAAATCAGATATAGTCTCTCTTCTATAACTAAAAAAATTAAAAATTAAATTCAGTTCAATATTACTCTCACTGACTGTCCTGTTTGCACAATGATTATTTTTATGCATTGTATGCGATACTAATTGTTTCATCATCTGTCTTTGCATCGCAACATTGTACATACCTCAAGTCACTGATGAGCCTGTACTATATACCTAGACTGTATATGCACAATATTTATTTGCCTTCTCACTTTATCTATAGTTTCCCAATTTTACTTTTACCTACCTAGTATTAATGGGAGCATACAATAATACACAATATTATATTGTATGTTGTTGTACACCGGTTGAGGATTCTAGATACTACAGAGAGAGATATAATGGAGTGTTGGAATAATACACTGGAGTGGCTCTGTTTAAGTATTTTGTTCATCAACAGTAGTAGTGGTATATAGTATAGTAAGTTGAAATTCCGTTAGTGAAACAATAGGTTGGTGCAGAATCTGGGGCTCTCCCTTGTTCCTATATACTGATGATAAATAAATACATAACTGTGGGTTGCATTTGTTTGTGACTTCCTCACTGGCAGCATATACACATTCAAATAATAATAATTTCATGAAGAACAAAGGTCTTCAAGAAATTATCGTCACAACAAACAGCTAGTTAGAGAGTGTATTTTGTCCCAAGCTGTATGCATACATAATGCCAATATAATGAATTGTTCGTCAGTACTTCACCTGATCACCCATCCCAACATTTTGCACACTCCACTCCACTCCACTCCATTCTCTCTCTCTCTCTCTCTCTCTCTCACACACACAGAGAGAAGATAAAATCATAACCTCTGTGTATTGTAATTTCAGGCTGTGTATAGTCACACAAGCTGTTAATACTACACATAGCCAATACTCTCTTTATATAGCCCATATTTATTAAATAAACACAATGCATCAATCAGCGAGCACTTTGTTTACCGTTGTAGGTACTCGCTGCATGCAGACAAGATGCAATAATTTTGCATTCTGTCATCAAATTCAGAATGATATGGGAAATATAGTAGGTACTAACTACTAAAGCATTAAAAAACGTAAACAGATGGCTCAACAATGTAACAACACTTTATCGTTGAGATAGTAGTACAGTGGTGTACATAATCAAACGTGAGCATTAAATGGAATAAAGGTCAAATTTCTGTCACTCAACTTAAGTATATTAGTACCTATACCTACTGTTGTCAACTACAGCCATCCCTGTTTGTCAGTTAATAAATGTGTTTTTCGAGGATTTCTATTTTTAGCTACGATTCATTCTAACCATAGACAATAGAGTCATCACCATCATAGACTCTATCATAGAGTAATAATACCAAGAGAGTTCACTCTCTAAAATACAGAAACGCATATCGATGGTTTTGGCCCACCAACG
>JAYMFX010128880.1:0-25214 GCA_036784945.1 Monocelis spectator | reverse complement strand
CACATATCCACTTTAACATATCCACATATCCACATATCCATACACATATCCACTATGATCCATTTCGGCCGCCATATTGAATATAAGGTTTACATATATAAATTTGTCCATAAAATGGAATAACTGTGTCTACGAATCCACACATCATATGTTATAGAAATCATTCTGTTAAAATTTAATGAAGGAATATGAACTACAGTAGTTTTAGGAGAAAATTTGCATTTTACTATTGATTTCGTAATTTCCATTACCAATCGTAATTTTTAAACAATAAAAGTTTGTTTATAACGATATCACCTTAGTGACAGTATCTCATTAGTTTCTCTCACTAGTTACGCCGCTTGAATGAATTAAGACAGAATTAATCATGGCTGAACTAGAACTAAACGATAAGAGAGCAGAATTTATTGCTGACTATACTCTTAAATCATTAAAAATAAAGGGTGATAGATTTACAAAACTTTGGAACCAAGATGATACTAAACAACTGTTTATGGACTTTTTTGATAAACCTGAAAACTTACAATTATTTGTTATCATTACCTCTGCTGGAGCCTTACAAATTCAATATGAGCATCCAACCTCTATTAAATCAAAAGGATGTTTCTTCATAAAAAAGAAAAAAGAGGCATTTCCAAAAGATCCACCTTACTCAAAGCTTTTGATGTATGGTGATGTTTCTTACAACCCTTTGGAACAATTTTCAGCATTTGTTGATGATGTAAGTGGGACAATAATCTATTTCACTATTTTTTGGTACAAGAAATATGATAAAATTAGTTATCTCAAACATTTTTTTCATTAAAAAATATCTTATTTTTTAAACTATACATATAACTTAAAATATTATGATCTAATAATACATTATTTCTTAATATAATATTCTCTGATTATTCCACCAACTCGATTAATAATTACTTACAAAATTTCATGTCTCTTACAGATCTCAGATCACTATATGACTATTTTAAGGCATATCAAGAAAGTTATAAAAGAAGGGCCTTTATTAATTGCATGACATGATGTTTGAGAAAAAGTAGACATAAAGATAACTGATACTCTTCTAATTGAGTATTATATATCATAATTTATATTTAAAGAAACATCTATTTTCTATAATTCATTTTAAGTTACATAGTATTAATGGTTTAAATAAGTATAACTTTATTATAAAAGGCACTTATTTACCAATCTTATAATATTATGCATTGATTCAATTAGGTATTTTTCATACAGTAAAACTGAATTAGATGAATTCTAATATATAAGTACATATTCTTGCAAACTTATGGTTTTTGTTAATCTATATTTAAAGTTTCCGTAGTTTAGAGTTTTATTTCAAGTAATAAAATATATTTATCTTTTTAGAATGAATAAATTAAAAAAAATAGTTATACTTTACTTCTAAGGATACAATAACTTATAGTCTGATTACCCATTACTTAAAATATAATAAATGATTCCAACCTATATTAAAATCATTTCATTTAATCATTTATGACATAAGCAAAAATAATCAATTAAAATACACAATTTAAAATTCTAACTTCAACCTATTGTCTTTGAATTGATAGCATATTTTGTACTGAATACTTTCCACAACTAAGACCCATACATAAGTACCTACAAATATTTGACATCATTGATATTGTGTTGTGCCATCAGAAATAATATCTTACTTCTGTATTCTCTAGGTATTACTTCCTGTGTTATCAAATAGCAAAAACAGTGAATCCTGGCCAGTTGTTGTTTCTCAAGATGTGCTTAGACACGCTCACAATTTGAAAAGGCACACTGATGTCATTGTTGGACAAGCAAAAGGGAAAACATTACTTCCTCTACCTGTTGGATCAGAAAAAGTTGCCGCAATTAAATCTGAGGAAGATTAGTAAGTTTTATATTTGAATAAATAATGATTTTAAGTCATTGTTGAAAATTTAGTTAAACTTAATGAGACTAATGCACATAATGTTTCTAAATGTACAAAATCGTCCTGCAAGCTAAAAGAACTAAGACTGACACCCATGACAAGGAAAAAGAACTCTATAAACTAAAGCATTTTGTGTTGGAACACTGTTAGACAAGTTAAAAATCTCCTTGAGTTTAGTTTAATTTCAGGAATCATATTTTGATTGACAATCAGAATTTATGAATGAATCTCTCATTTATAAATTGTCTCTATCAAATTTTTGTTTTTAGCTGAATTTTCATGACGCCATAACTGGATTTGAGTGCTACATATTATGTATATGGTTTCTAATGATAGTTGAAATTTTGGAATTAAATTGATTTAAAATTTATTGCCAGAAATTATTCATTTAATAAAGTGATATTGTGATTTAGTAATGTGTAATTCTTTGTTATTTGAAAACCTTATAATATTTGATTAAGTTTTATATTTATCACTTCTCTGATGTGTGCTTGCAGCACCCACTTTAATTAAATATTTTCTAATCTATTTATTGAAGCGTGACTACTCTCCAGGTAACCTTATTACATTCTCTGTGTAATTGCTTATACTAAACCATTGATATACAAAACAAATTGTTTAGTCTACTAAACCATAACTAATTTTCTATAGAGATATAGAGAACAATGCTGTGGTATCCATCGACTCTAATTGCTAGCACGCAGTATATGTTTTGTACTGGTAACTAAGAATGACGTTTCATTTTCATTGTTTTATACATCGCCCAGCTATTTTTTATATGCATTGATTAAGCGTTCAGATATTGCGTCGTTTCATTTTATCATATGTAACCAAATCAATTAAAATTACCTATACATTGTAATTAAGTGAAATACACAATTTTAATTGTATTCATTATAAAGTTGTAAATTTTCTGTGTAATTTTTTGAAATTCTGTAAACTTTTTTTTTTCAGCGAAACTATCAATCGACAGTTAATTTATGCCATAGAAACTGTAGTGATTGACTGGTCGCATCAAGTTCATGATGTATTGAAAAAAGATTCCGCTCAAGCCATTCTCGAGGGCCTCAATCCAACACCCAATGTTGAATTAGAATTTTGGAAGGCCAAAGCAACCAACTTGGAATGCATCTACGAACAACTCACGACACCAAAAGTTCGCAAAATGGCTGAATTGCTGGAGCATGTTAACAGCAGTTATTTCCCTCCTTACAAAGAGATGTTCAAGAAAGTCGTTGCTGGTATAGAGATATGATCATTTATGTTTAACTTTAAATCGATTTAAAAAGTAAATATCTATCGATTGTTTTTTTATTACAGCATTAAAGGAGGCACAAGACATTAACCTTCATTTAAATCCATTGAGAAATTTTCTGGATGAATTGGAACAATCTGAGTTTGAGGACTGCAAAAAATTTATTGATCCACTATTCCATGTTGTTTGCCTTATTTGGGCTAATTCAAAATATTACCGAATGCCTGGACGAATCGTAGTTTTGCTACAAGAGATTTGCAATCTCATCATCAATATGGTAAATAAACTCAATTGTTTACTTTTCAAAAACTTTTTAATTAAACAAATTGACGTACTTTAAATTTAAATATTCTTATAAATTAACAAGGTGCGTGGCTATCTTGATCCTCCCGAAATCTTCAAAGGAGAAGTTGAAGAGACAATACTTAAAGTCAACAAAGCCTTGGAGATAATGAAAAACTTCCGAGAAAGCTTTGAAGAACATCGTAATAAATTACAGTCATACTTCAAAGGTGAAGAAGAACCCAAAGCGTGGGAATTTGCATCAGATCTTGTTTTTGGACGGTTAGATGCCTTTTATGAGAGAATTGGAATGATTGAAGTAAGATTAACTATTTTAACTTATTTTTAATATTGTTGATAATATCATTATTAACAAATTGAAAGTTCTATTATGTCGTATTGCATTTTAGAATCTTCTTGAAACAGCCATTGAATTCTCCAAGCTGGAAAAAGTAGAAATTAGTGGAATCAAAGGCAAGGCTCTGAGCTCAATGGTGGCTGTCATTTTTGAGGAATTTAACAACTCGTTTAAAGTTTTTAGCGATCGCACCTACGACTGCTCTGAGCCAACGAATCATGAATTCATTCAAGACGATGAAGAATTTTGCTCAAAAATTGATGACATGGACCGTCGACTCTCTTCAATAGTTTGTCAAGCTTTCGATGATTGTTCAGGGCCAGAGGCTGCTAATAAGGTTATCATTTTTAAAATCTGTCTGAAATTTATATGGATGTTAATTTATATTACATTTATTATGTTAAACGTTTTTATAAGAAAATTTATTAAGCCGTTAGTTAATTTTAAATTTCAGCTGTTTGACATTCTTGGTAATTTGTTGGAACGACCTCTGATAAAGAGAGATTTTGATGCAAAATATCCCATTTACATTCAAATGCTTGACGCCGCGATGGACGATGCCAAATTGATTTATGACGATCATATGAAATACAAAGAAGTACATGGACTACCTCAAGTGTACAAGAATATGCCCTCTGTCACTGGAGCCCTGAAATGGAGCGATGATGTGAGGAAGAGAATCTCCACTCCATGGGAAGGAGTTCAAAAGATCGACCACCCGTAAGTTATAGATACATAGATAGTAATTGATGCCAGATCGTAATATAATTGTTTCTATCTATACTTAACTGTTCTCTATATCGTCATCCTATATGTAATAGGTGTGTAAACAGGTATGTACAATCATTTGGTTTCCATTTTTCTATTCAGTTGGTTATTGAGTTTTTGCAAATTGTGTGTTTCTTTGTTTATTGTAAAACAAAAGTGTTATACAATACTTACATATTTAAACTTTTTGTTATGAACACTTTGTACTGAATTTTTCATACTAAACTATTGAAGAATAATAATTAATGATGATGATGATGATGATGATGATGATGATTAGTGACTAACTTTTTTATTTTATTTTATTCATTTGTCTATGAGTGTTTTTAGTCAATATGGTGCTAAAGACATTGTTTTGCCATTTATTTGATCAGACATTTTTGTAATTTAAAAGATCTCTATAAAACTTAGAATATATCTTCCAATTAATAAAACAGTGTAAGGATTTAACTTTAACAGAAGACTTGTCACTTGACATTTTGAATTCTAAGTATATCTTTAATATCGTTTTTCGTGTTCCAAAGGTGTTCTTATATTGAAGTGTAAGGATTGTTAAGGATTAAGATCACATGCATGTCAATATAATCAGTGCATGCTATACCATATACCGTTATTCCAATTTGTTTTTTTAATCTGTCACTTTCAGAGCATGCCAAGAGTAAGTTGAATTGCATAATGAATATGAGCAGTTGGGCGGCTGATAACATGGAGCTAGAATTGAAATCATTTGCTCTTTGCATATTATATATTCATAACTTATTATCATATCCGCATTTAGGATTTGAGTACTTGAAAAAGAATGAATTTTCTGGCTCCAAGTTATATGCAAGCAAATTATTACATGCTTCGAATATTATATCCCAATATTTATATACTATACGCATTCTTTCATTAAAACCTAAAATATATTTAATTCTTCTATACCAAACAAAAAAAAATCCTTGATATGCGAGCTCAAAATTCTGGACATTTAAAATATATTGTAACTTCTTTTTAAAAGAATAATATAAAAAGTGTTCAAATTTTTAAGTTCGTTGGATGTAATTCTTTTGTTGACTATTTATTGCTCGCTTTATAACTTGCATGCATCTATTTATGCGCTATTTATTGATTTATACAATGCAATACTATCATATAACTCTAAAATCTTTGCTATGTCTATACTAAGAGTAATAGAAATAGGAATTCTATTCAAGACTGTAACAATACTAAGTATGGATATGCTTATTTATTATAATATGCCATATAACCACAGAAATCCAAAGTTCAGAATCATAACGATCAATAGTCAGGAACGACTCGTGTATAATTTATAACTTTTCGTACGGGAGATTATCTTCCATTAATCACGAGTTAACAAATTTTCTGTACAGCAGCATAAATTTGTGTCGGATGTGAACATAAAACGCGTGTATTACGCACTGCAGACACACGCGTTGTTTCTTGATTGGAAATGAGGTGGTGCATGGAACATTTGGCTTTTACGGGAGGAATAGAAAGGGCAGTATTTCGACGGCTATTCTTGACATCGTGGAATATGACGTCCCGATGTGGTGTTACAATTATTGCTTTAGTAAACGTGCTTTATAGAGGACACGTTTGTATTGGACAGTGTGAAATATAACACTCAATGATTATTCTGGTAGATCCTTTTCAATAAACTGAATTCACGTCGGAAGAAAATAACAGCGTCTTAGAATTCGCATCCTTATTTGCATGTAAATGCATTTGTCTGACTTAGCACCATTTAATTCAATTCATTATTAATTATTTGGATTCTAGAGCTCTCAAAACCGATGAAGCAGCCATTGTTGAAAAGAAATATGTGGAAATGATGAAATTCCTTGACGAGTAAGAAATGTTTATGAGATGTTTATAAGATTATTTATAATCTATATTTTCCTCTAACAATGAGTAACTAAAATATTTTTCTTTTAGATATGACAAGAAGGTTTACGATGAGTGGATTGCTGGAGTAGACGAAGCTTGTGCATTCAATTTGAGCTTACCATTGATCCAGAGATCCGAAGACAAAACATTGGCTGTAAACTTCGATGCTAAGGTACGCAATAAACTTTGACTATAGTTAAGAAAGATTTACGAAACTATTGATAACTCTATAGTTTTAAATAAATCTGTTTCATTTTATCATTTTAATTCATTCCTGTTTTGTTTTTTTAGTTGATTGCTGTACTGCGTGAAGTGAAATATCTTGAGATCCGCGAGAAGGAAGATATTCCCGAGGCTGCGAAAGTAGTCTATTCTCGTAATGATGAACTGCGAAATTTCATCAACAATCTCGACCACGCGGTCATTAATTACAATGACATTCTCAGAGAAACCACACATGTGTTGAAACCCTTGATTGAGGAAGAGCTTGAGAAAATTGACGCTCAATTGGAGAAAGCGATTCAAGAGAGTTCATACAATTGGAAATCAGAAGGTGACGACAGAAGATAATTGAAATGTTGTTATAGAATATAGGCGCAACATGAAATCATTTTTCTTATTGGTTTCTATACTTACATTGTTATTATCAATTTGATGATATGCTCTCTCATCTTTATAAAACCCTCTCGACACTGTGTAAACTTTCGTTACACGATGCAAGCAAGCACCCTTGGAGTTGTATTCTATAAATTATTCATAAAGAATTAGGATGTCTACTATTGAATATTTAATTCAATCATTGATGTCATTGTTAATATCTTTATAGGAGTATGGGATTACATTGTTGAAACGCGTGAGATGGTGTACGATCTCAAGAAGCGCGTTGTACAGGCTAGAGAGAATGTCAATGAGATTAAGAAGGTTATGTCTACCTGGTCTAAAATACCACTGTTTGAGAGAAAGGAAGGAAAATATGAGACTCTACTCAATTTGGATGATCGCAAGGAAAGATGTGAAAAACGCTACAACGAAATCAAAGAGGCTGGCGAGAAAATACATAAACTAATTGAAGTAAAACTAAAATATTCCAACTTTCCTTTTAGAATCAATTAATAGGATGAATCGAGGAAATGTAAAATTTATTATATTTCTATGATTTTGTAGGAGAATCGCGAACTGTTAAGAGCCGATCCGAATACTGATCAATGGAAGGCTTATGTAGATGATGTGGATACTCATGTGGTCGATGGTTTCCATACGACCATTCTCTGCTCGCTCAAATTTTTGGAGTCTCAAACTGAAGCTGACTTAGCGACGGCTGTTTTATTTGCGGCTAATCTTGAACTCAATGTAAACACCATTGATTTACAAATTCTACGTATCCTCCTTATACATAGTCTTATGCAAACTTATGAAATTATTAATTAACAAATCATTTTTGCAAATATTTCATTTCAGACCCCAGACATGGTCTTCATTCCATCGCTGGATCAAGATGTAGCTGATGGATTTTTCGATCTTATTGATGGTATCATGGGAGATATCTATAAACAGGCCTCACTCATCCCAAGATTAGCAAAGCATAATGGTGAAGAGCACTATCAAGTGATTATTAAACTTTTGTTATACTACTTGTGTCGTAAAAAATATTTTATTTACAATATTACTTTCAATTGTAACTTTCGATTATAAATATCCGTAATATTTAGCCGGATATGGAAAACTTTGCCTTGGCCTCTGAGACTAGAGAGACGATAATGAAACGTGTGACCACGGTGATGCAGAAAGCTTGTGAATATCGCAACAGTTTCGATACTTACGCTTACTTGTGGATGGATGACAGGCAGGAATTCATGAAGCAATTCCTCATATATGGCCGTGTTCTCACTGCCGAAGATCTTGAGGGGCATGGAGATGAAGGTGTGCCTGAATCGAAACCAACTCTGGACCAATTCAAAGAACAGATTGACACTTATGAAAAGATTTACGAAGAGGTACGTTACACATTTGTCATCTTCGATTATTCTCTGAAATTTCCATGAAATGACATATTTTTCCAAACTGTCTTATTGGATTATACAATAGGTGGAGAAATTCGAGTCGTCAGTGAAATTCGATCATTGGTTCCGCGTAGACTCTCGACGATTCAAGCAATCTCTGCTCAACACCATCAAACACTGGAGCTTCATGTTCAAGCAACATCTAATCGATCATGTCACCAACAGTTTGAAGGAATTAGGGGATTTCATTAAAACGGCTGATAAAGGTCTTGGTGAACCGCCAGAGGATGGTGATTATGACGGATTAGTGGATGTTATGGGGCACCTATCCGCTGTTAAAGAGCGACAAGCTACCACTGATGTTATGTTTGAGCCGCTGAAGCAGACTATTGAGCTGTTGAAGACATACAATCAAGAGATGCCCGATGAAGTCCATCAACAACTTGAGGTAAGCTCGGTTTCATTCCGTATAAGAAGAGTCTATCTGTAGTTGGGAGTTTCAGGTTTGTAAATATGAATTTCGCTTCTTTATATTTCTAGGAGCTTCCAGAGAAGTGGAACAACACCAAGAAGATTGCGGTTACCATAAAACAACACGTTGCTCCATTGCAGAATAATGAAGTAACCAATATTCGTAAACGCTGCGCCACCTTTGATGTCACTCAACACAAAAAGCGAGAAGAATTCCGCAAGATTGGACCATTTTGGTATAATTGTGTCACTCCTTATATCGATTTAGATCAGGTTAGTTGAGAGCATTATTATAATATGCTATAAACATATAGAATAAATTGAGCCTTTTTCTGTAATAATTCACTCTCTGATTTTAGAGTCATACGGAGATTCTGAGCATGGAAAAAGAAATGGAAGAGATGCTCCAGTCTGCCAATTTATTCGAAGTCAGTGTTCCCGAATATAAACAGTTGAAACAATGCCGTAAAGAATTGAAAATGCTCAAAACTCTGTGGGATTATGTATTTGTGGTGCGTAGTAGTATTACTGACTGGAAAACTACCAAATGGCGGGAAATCAATGTCGAGCAGATGGATATGGACTGCAAAAAGTTTGCTAAAGATATTCGGTAAGTAATGGACAAGAGAGAAAATATACAAATGACCAAATATCTAATTTTTGTATGATGTATTTTATTGTTTTTTTCTGTATTTCTGTGGTTGTGTTTTAGAAGAAATGACATTATCTATTCTAAATTTTGATTGAAATACTCAATAATCAGCATTCCATAGGGTAGACTTAGTTTTAAAATGTGTTTATTATGTATGACAGAATTCTTTTTCAAATATTGATACTACTAATCACAGAATTATTGAAAATGAGCAAATTATCGAATGTCAAAAAACAAAATCGCAGTGTTACAGTATCTTTATTTTATTTTAGTTGTTATTATATTATAGTTATTATACATATTATAAAGGAGAAATGAAGATGTCAGTTTTGACAGAAGAAGGAACGAAGATTTCAGTTTTGAAAAAGGAACGAAGATGTCAGTATATCAGAGAGGAGATAGAAGAAGGAACAAAAATGTCAGCACATCAGAGAGGAGATTTGAAGAAGGAACGAAGATGTCAGTACGTACATCAGAGAGGAGACAGAAGAAGGAACGAAGATGTCAATACATCAGAGAGGAGATTTGAAGAAGGAACGAAGATGTCAGTACATCAGAGAGGAGACAGAAGAAGGAACGAAGATGTCAGTACATCAGAGAGGAGATAAAAGAAGGAACGAAGATGTCAGTATATCAGAGAGGAGATAGAAGAAGGAACGAAGATGTCAGTACATCAGCGAGGAGATTTGAAGAAGGAACGAAGATGTCAGTATATCAGAGAGGAGATAGAAGAAGGAACAAAAATGTCAGTACATCAGAGAGGAGACAGAAAAAGGAACACAGATAGATGTCCGTAAACCTGGCATACATTATAGTTTAGATGATGGTTATGACCATAATTTAAGCGTTTTTTAATAAATCCAAAAACCATATTAATGTTTTCTTTCTGTACAATTGGGATTAGACCACTGTTACTTGGTCCTAAACGCAAGCAGCTGGAAGATGAAGAGGTCCTATTTAGGTATTGACTTCTTAGTGAGGAATGTATAGATCGCTTGAATTCACTGTTTAGTAATTTTTAAAGGTCACTTCTTTATGCTTCAGTCTATGCGGGAATGTTTAATTTTTAGTTTTGATGGCTCATCATAGTTAGATTATCACAAACAATCAATCACTACATTTTAGTTCCGCTTATTAAACTGTACCTACAATAGTTAAAATAGGTCAATAATTTACATCCATTGCCCTGTTCAATTATGTCCATAATTCATGTCCATCGTGTCACAGTTTTGGAAATAAACATTGCTAAACTATATGGGGAAGATTACTTTTAAAAGTGATAAACTTTTATTTATAAAAAACGTTTCGATTTAATGGAAACATTATGCAATGGAACTTTTCGAAAGTATGCACAAATCTCAAATGATGTTTAATAATGAAGTAATATGGAGCTTTATTAATCAATTCAGATTGTTAATATTCCAATTTTATACTCTTTATCTTAATCACATCATTGATTTATTATTAGATCTCTGGACAAGGAAATGAGAGCCTGGGATGTTTACGTGGGTATTGAAGATACTGTTAAAAATATGTTGACTTCACTCAGAGCAGTTAGCGAGTTACAGAATCCGGCCATTAGAGAGAGGCATTGGAGTCAACTTATGGAAGCTACGGGTGTCAAATTCTCTATGGATGATGAGACCACCTTATCCGATTTGCTTTCATTGAATCTACACAACTATGAAGAAGAAGTTAGGAATATAGTAGACAAGTCAGTCAAAGAAATGAGCATGGAGAAAGTCCTTCGAGAATTAGATACAACCTGGTCACAAATGGAATTCGAGCATGATCAGCATCCACGAACCGGTATTACATTATTGCGGGCTAGTGAGGAATTGATTGAAACACTCGAGGAGAACCAAGTGCAATTGCAGAATATGATGACCTCTAAATATATCGCTCACTTCTTGGATGAAGTGTCAACTTGGCAAAAGAACTTATCAACAGCTGATCAAGTAATTCAAATATGGTTTGAAGTACAAAGAACTTGGTCTCATTTGGAATCAATTTTTATTGGCTCAGAGGACATTCGACGACAACTTCCAGAAGATTCTGATCGATTCGATACCATTGACAAGGATTTCAAAGCTATTGTAGGTGAAGTCGAGACAACAAAGAATTGCGTCGAAGCAACTAATAAACCAAGACTCTTTGAAAGGCTTGAAGTTATTCAAGAAGCATTAGTTCTGTGCGAAAAGGCTTTGGCAGAATATTTGGAAACAAAACGTCTTGCTTTCCCCCGCTTCTATTTCGTGTCGTCTGCCGATCTACTGGATATTCTTTCAAATGGCAACTCACCCAGCATTGTTATGCGGCATTTGACCAAATTATTTGACAGCATGGCCAGCTTGAAATTCACCAAACAAGGTTCAAAAGATGCTACACATATGGTAGCTAAAGATGATGAATTGGTGGAATTGAGCAAAGTAACTAATTTAGACGGTCAGGTGGAAATATGGCTTAACCGGCTGCTTGATGAAATGCGAGTTACCCTGAAAAATGATTTGTGTGACGCAGTGAGTACATATGAAGAAAAAGCCAGAGATCAATGGATCATGGATAATCCTGCACAAGTTTCATTAACTGGCTCACAAATCGGGTGGACTACCGAAGTAAATATCAGCTTTGCCAGGCTAGAAGAAGGCTATGAAAATGCTATGAAAGATTTCAATAAAAAGCAAATTGCCTCTCTGAATGCTTTGATTACTATGCTTATTGGAGAATTAACATCTCAAGAAAGACAAAAGATCATGACTATCTGTACTATAGATGTGCACAATCGTGATGTGGTTGGAAAAATCATTGCAGGAAAAGTTGATAATGCTTTAGCGTTTACGTGGCTCTCCCAACTACGTCATCGTTGGGATGAAAATGAAAAAGATTGTTTCTCAAACATCTGCGATGCTCAGTTCAGATATGCTCATGAGTATTTAGGCAATACGCCTCGTCTAGTTATCACACCATTGACAGATCGTTGCTACATCACCCTAACACAATCGCTTCATCTCACCATGAGTGGTGCACCAGCTGGTCCTGCTGGAACAGGGAAAACAGAGACAACTAAGGATCTTGGTAGAGCTTTGGGAGTTATGGTGTACGTGTTTAATTGCTCAGAACAGATGGATTATAAATCTGTTGGAAATATCTACAAAGGTCTCGCTCAATCTGGCAGTTGGGGGTGCTTTGATGAATTCAATCGTATTTCAGTTGAGGTATTATCCGTCGTGGCTGTGCAAGTGAAGAGTATTCAAGATGCCATTAAAGATAAAAAAGACCGTTTTAACTTCATGGGAGAAGACATTGATTTAGATCCTGCTGTTGGTTTATTCATCACAATGAACCCTGGATACGCTGGTAGAACTGAATTACCAGAAAACTTGAAAGCTCTATTTAGACCATGCGCTATGGTTGTGCCAGATTTCGAATTGATTGCAGAAATTATGTTGGTGGCTGAAGGTTTTATCGATGCAAGATTGCTCGCTAGAAAGTTTTTGACTCTTTATCAATTGTGTAAAGAACTACTATCGAAACAAGATCATTACGATTGGGGTTTGAGAGCTATCAAATCTGTGCTGGTAGTCGCTGGTGCCCTTAAGAGAAGCGACCCTGGCCGACCCGAAGATCAAGTCTTGATGAGAGCACTGAGAGATTTTAACATCCCCAAAATTGCCTCCGATGATCTACCAATCTTTATGGGATTGATTGGTGACTTATTCCCAGCTCTAGATGTACCGAGAAAGCGTGATCTTGATTTTGAGAAAGATGTTAAACAGGCCACCTTGGATATGAAACTTCAACCAGAGGATGGTTTTATTCTCAAAGTAGTGCAATTACAAGAATTGTTTGCAGTACGCCACTCCGTATTCGTACTTGGAAATGCTGGTACTGGCAAATCTCAAGTGTGGAGATGTTTGATGAAAACCTACCAAAATCAGAAAAAGAAACCATTAGCTGTTGATCTTAATCCCAAAGCTGTAACTAATGATGAATTATTCGGTATCATCAATCCCTCTACCAGAGAATGGAAAGACGGCTTGTTCTCAGTTTTGATGCGTGATTTGGCTAATCTAACTAGTGATGGACCAAAGTGGATTGTCCTTGACGGTGATATTGATCCAATGTGGATTGAGTCTCTTAATACAGTCATGGATGACAACAAAGTGCTAACCCTGGCCAGTAATGAACGAATCCCTCTCACTCCATCGATGAGACTTTTGTTTGAAATAAGTCACTTGAAGACAGCTACACCAGCTACAGTCTCCAGAGCTGGTATTCTTTTTATCAATCCCGGTGTAAGTTTCATTGCGTTTTTAGTTAAACTTTTTGAGATGAGCAATATGATGATTAATATGTTTTCATTTTCGTTACTTTAACATTCAAGGTTGAAGCTGATTGTTATGTATGCAAACTTAGATAACTTGAAAAACATTTCTCAGCGCAAACTAAAAAAATTATTAAATTCATTTGTTTATCTGCAGCCGAATTAAGCGTTGTCTTGTCTAAAGGAGGTATATGGTATCTTTGCCAATCCAGAGAATTTGATAACTACCCTTTCACAGGGTTATAGACTTGACAACCACTAGTAGATTTAAGAAAACTTCTATATTATATCTTATTTTACTCGTACATTATATTTGAAGGTCGATCTTTTAATATTGCATTTTTATTTAGGATCTGGGTTGGAATCCTTTCGTTGCCTCTTGGATTGCATCTCGTGAAGTCCAAAGCGAACAAGCCAATCTAACGATTTTATTCGAAAAATATGTACCCGGTTGTCTGGAGGCATTGAAAACACGCTTCAAGAAAATCACTCCCATCGTTGACATTTCTCACGTTCAAATGCTTTGTTATTTGCTCGAGTGCATGCTCACTCCAGAAAACACTCCACCCGATTGTAATAAGGAACTCTATGAGCTCTACTTCGTGTTCTGCTGTGTTTGGGCGTTCGGTGGAGCTATGTTCCAGGATCAACTTGTGGACCATCGAGTAGAGTTTACTAAATGGTGGATTACTGAATACAAGTCGGTGAAATTCCCTACCCAAGGAACTGTATTTGACTACTTTATTGATCCGGAGACTAAGAAGTTCGAACTATGGACCAAGAGAGTTGCTAAATTTGAGCTAGACAGTGAAATCCCACTCCAAGTAATCTATCATAAATATTTAATCAGGAATATTTCTTTAGCATAATCATTATTATGTATTTGGCTACTTTTATAGGTAACGGTTTTATTTGTTTAACAATCTAATTTTGCATTGTCAAAATTCATTTTCTTATTGCTTGCTATTGTTCGTTAGAACAAGCAGGAGCTTAATATACTGGACGCAGATAAGCCGCCCATTGCAAATAAATCCACTATCAAAAAACCATTCAGGAAAAAGGTTTGCTTATCCACAGTAGATTTTTTTAGCGTCGTCAAAAGCAGATTTTCAGAGTAGGATGTTTGCACTGTATCTAGCCAGTTATATTCATAATTCATAATAATATGCAGTATCAGAATCATTATTATATAAATAAAGTTTATGTATTATAAAATACGGAAAGCAAATTGGAAATAACCCATCAATCTCAGACCTGGAGAACAAATCCTCTTTCTAAAAATAAACTTCAGAAGATGTTTAACAGGAAAACAGAACCATCACACTTCAAAAACTTCATCAGTCGAATGATATTATTCGACATTCCATGTTAGAGACTTTATCTAACACTCCGTGTATCTCCTACCTTTTTTATTTCTATGTATAGTCTACAAGAGTTAGTTAGAATATATGTATGTGTCCTAGTTTACCAATTATTAATGGGACTGTTTTGTTTTTTTATTTATTACACCAGTAAAGTTAGTTTTTTAACTTCATACTTTGCAGTATGCTTTGTATAGAGAATGTAAATTTGGCATTATTTTGATTACAACTTATGAAAACAACCTATTTTGTCCGTGATAGGCGGGTCGGTTGCGTAAACGCAATCCACTGCCCAATTCTTTACTGTCGCGCATGATGCCAATGGCGCAGCCAATTGTGAACCACTTGTCCCCTGAAGATATGGCGCGAGTGAAGTGTCGCGAGGCCATATCTGGAATAGTCTCTGAGGTTATTATTGTGGACTACTGCAGTGGAGCAGCGTCACCCTGAAATCACTGACTAAATTTCAATTCTGTCACTTCTTGTCACTTTCAATGTTGTCATTATTTTATAGTTATGTATTTTAGACTTTACTGAGCAGGATTTGTGTTAGTTGTGTTCACATTAAAGATACATGCATGAGTAGTTGTTTACATTCTATTGAAATAAATATTATAAAACCTTGATATCATAAAGACAGTATTTAAAAATTACAAATTGTTCATAATTTAAAATATCAATTGTACGCAATTAATATAATTTATTAACCTATGGTGACTTATTGTTATTATTTTAGGCTACCTTAGTGCCCACTTCAGAAACCACACGCATCCGATATTTCTTAGATTTGCTGGTAGACCAAAAACGGCCAGTGATGCTGGTAGGCAATGCAGGCACTGGTAAAACCGTCTTGCTGCAAGATAAACTGAACAATTTCGCTGATGACTATATGATCGCCAATGTGCCATTCAACTTCTACACTACCAGTGAGATGTTGCAGCGAGTGCTGGAGAAACCACTTGAGAAGAAGGCTGGTAGAAACTATGGACCACCAGGCACTAAGAAACTCATCTACTTTATCGATGATATGAATATGCCTGAAGTAAGAAAGTTTCTATGTGCATGTGGTCATTTAACGGATTATTATCTCCTCTTTCATATCTTTCTGATTCTTTCCTTCCTATTCTGATATCTGTCTCCCAGTAAGAAAGTTTACATATTTATTTCAAGTGAATTGATATTGGTATTCTATGTTGTGTTCAGGTGGACTTGTACTTCACGGTGCAGCCTCACACCCTTATCCGGCAGCACATTGACTACAGCCATTGGTATGATCGTACCAAGCTCACCCTCAAAGATGTCCACAACACGCAATACGTGGCCTGTATGAATCCTACTGCCGGTAGTTTCACCATCAACTCTCGATTGCAGGTAAGCTGAAGTTTAGGGAAATATTTTTATTTATATTTAAGAAATAATTTTACAGAAGTTTAAAACGTTTTATGAATTTATGTTAGTTTTTTCTCCGAGTCTCCGAGTATTATGCTGTTTCCATTAATATGTACAGTATTATAACGATGCAACGCTTTATATTTTAGCGCCATTTCTGCGTCTTTGCATTAAGCTTCCCGGGACAGGACGCATTGAAAACGATCTATTCAAACATTCTTTCTCAGCACCTGTCTATAAATAGCTTCCAAATGCCAGTTCAGAAAATGGCGACTCAGTTAGTAGAGGGTGCGTTAGCGTTCCACAACCGTGTGTCCTCAACTTTCTTGCCTACAGCTGTGAAGTTCCACTATGTCTTCAACTTGAGAGATCTCAGCAATATCTTCCAGGTGAGATTGTCTGTCTCTGTATGGTGGACCCATTGCCTGTATTAGAGTTTTCACTGAAACGTTCATATTACTATATTACATATAGCTATATGCATTTTAAAGAAATGTATATAGCTATATTAGTTGTACGAAAATGCTTCATTATTGCGCTATTTGCATTTTTTTCTTTATTCTAAAATTTAAGTGGCAGTTTTGTTACATTAAAGACTTGTAAATTATACTGTAAAAATATTATATTTGTGTTATTTTAGGGTATTTTATTTTCAACACCAGATTGTGTGAAAGCGCCAACTGACCTCCTTAGATTGTGGATGCACGAAGCTGAAAGGGTCTACTGTGATAAATTGGCTGAAGAGGCCGATATTGAAACATTCCATAAGTTAATTCGTGATGTAACTAAGAAAAATTTCGAAGATATGGATGAAGCGATGGTTTTTCAGCGACCGAATTTATATTGCCACTTTGCTCAAGGTATCGGAGAACCCAAATATATGCCAGTGGAAAAAAGTGAAGAACTTTATAAAATATTAGTTGAAGCTTTAGACAGCTACAATGAAATAAATGCCGCCATGAATCTTGTGCTGTTTGAAGACGCTATTAGTCACATCTTGCGAATTAACCGAATCCTCGAATCACCCAGAGGCAACGCCCTTTTAGTTGGTGTAGGTGGTAGTGGTAAACAAAGTTTGTCGAGACTCTCTGCGCATATCAGCTCACTGGAAGTCTTTCAATTGACGTTGAGAAAAGGTTACAGTATTCCGGATTTGAAAACTGATCTTGCATCTTTATATATGAAAGCTGGTGTAAAATCGATGGGAACCGTTTTCCTAATGACTGATGCTCAAGTGGCTGATGAGAAATTTTTAGTATTGGTTAACGATTTGTTAGCCTCTGGTGAGATCGCTGATCTCTTCCCAGACGATGAAATCGAAAATATAATTGGTGCAGTGAGAAACGAAGTGAAAGGTTCTGGTCTAGAAGATACCAGAGAAAATTGTTGGTCATTTTTCATTGAAAGAGTCCGAAGAACTCTAAAAGTTATTCTTTGCTTCTCACCGGTGGGTCCTATGCTTCGCGTGCGTGCTCGCAAATTCCCGGCTGTCGTCAATTGTACAAGCATCGATTGGTTCCATGAATGGCCACAAGAAGCTTTGCTTTCTGTGTCTCAAAGATTTTTGTCAGAGGTTGACTTATTACCAGAAGCAATCCGCATATCCGTCTCAGAATTCATGTCTTTCGTACACAAATCTGTCAACGACATCAGTCAGGTCTATTTATCAAATGAAAGAAGATACAATTATACCACTCCAAAATCCTTTTTGGAGCAGATTGCTTTGTATCAGAATTTATTGAGAACTAAACATACTGAATTAATTCAAAAAATGAATCGTTTAGAGAATGGTCTTCAGAAATTAGAAAGCACAGCGCAGCAAGTTGATGATTTAAAAGCTAAACTGGCTGCCCAAGAAGTCGAATTAGCTCAAAAAAATGAAGATGCAAATAAATTGTTAGAGGTTGTTGGCGCAGAAACTGAGAAAGTGGGTAAAGAAAAGGCTATAGCCGATGCAGAAGAACAAAAAGTTGCCGTTATCAAGACTGAAGTCGAAAAGAAAGCTAGAGATTGTGAAGAAGATCTTGCTAAAGCTGAACCAGCACTTCTCGCTGCTCAAGACGCTTTAAATACTTTAAACAAAAACAATCTGACCGAAATGAAATCTTTTGGCTCACCTCCTAGTGCTGTTATCTTAGTGAGCTCCGCTGTGATGGTACTTATGGCTCCGGGAGGTAAAGTCCCCAAAGATCGTAGTTGGAAAGCAGCCAAAGCCGGTGTAATGGGTAAAGTTGATTTGTTTTTAGACAATTTGATTAATTATGACAAAGAAAACATTCATGAAAATAGCTTGAAAGCAGTTTATGAATATTTGAGAGACCCTGAATTTGAACCCGAACTTATTAAAGGAAAATCATTGGCTGCAGCAGGTCTTTGTTCCTGGGTTGTAAATATTGTACGCTTTTATGAGATTTATTGTGACGTAAAACCAAAACGAGATGCTCTGGATGGTGCTAACGAAGAATTGAGAGCTGCTGAAGAAAAGTTAACTGGAATTCAAAACAAGATTGCTGAATTAGAGGAAACACTATCTAAGCTCCAGGCTGAGTTTGAAAAAGCTACTAATGACAAACTCAGATGTCAACAAGAAGCTGAACTCACTTACAAAACAATCGAACTGGCTAATAGACTTGTCGGTGGATTGGCTTCAGAAAATATTCGATGGGCTAATCAAGTTCAGCAATACAAGCAAGAAGAGACAACTCTTCCTGGAGACGTTTTGGTGACTGCTGCCTTTTTGTCATATGTTGGATGCTTTACTAAGAATTATCGTATCGATCTAATGGAACAACAATGGATGCCATTCTTAAAATCATTGAAAGAGCCTATTCCTATCACTGCTGATTTAGATCCTATAAAAATGTTGATTGATGATGCTATTGTTGCTCAATGGAGTAATGAAGGCTTGCCCACGGATAGAATGTCTATTGAAAATGCCACAATTTTAACTAGTGCTGAAAAATGGCCATTAATGATTGATCCCCAACTTCAAGGAATTAAATGGATCAAAAGCAAGTATGGAAATGATTTAGTCATCATTCGATTAGGTGCTAAGGGTTACATGGACAAGATCGAAGCCTCCATTTCAAGTGGCGCGACAACGCTAATCGAACAAATTGGTGAATCTGTTGATCCTGTTTTAGATCCTCTGTTAGGCCGAAATACTATTAAGAAGGGGCGTGCTATCAAGCTCGGAGATAAAGAAGTGGAGTATAATAGTAAATTTAGATTGATTTTGCAGACCAAACTTGCCAATCCCCATTATAAACCAGAAATGCAAGCCCAAACAACATTGATTAATTTCACTGTTACAAGAGACGGTTTAGAAGATCAGCTGTTGGCATCCGTAGTTAGTAAAGAGCGACCTGATTTGGAACAACTGAAATCAGACCTGACCGCTCAGCAAAATGAATTCAAAATTACTTTGAAAACTCTTGAAGATCAATTGCTCGCCAGATTGTCTGCAGCTGAAGGAAATTTCCTTGGCGATTATGCACTTGTGGAGAATTTAGAGACAAACAAACGAACAGCCATTGAAATTGAAGAGAAAGTTGAACAAGCAAAAATTACGGAAGTGAAAATTAATGAAACAAGAGAGTTATACAGGACAGCCGCTGCTAGAGCTTCTCTATTATATTTCATTTTGAATGATTTGAACAAAATTAACCCCATGTATCAGTACTCATTGAAGGCTTTCAGAGTCGTTTTTGAGAAAGCTATTGATAGAGCTGAGCCAGCTGAAGAGGTGAAAGATAGAGTCTTCAATCTAATTGACAGTATCACATTTAGCATCTACCTTTACACATCCAGAGGCTTGTTTGAAAAAGACAAACTCATTTTTACTGCTCAAGTGGCATTCCAGATTCTTATAATGAGCAAAGAAATAAATGCTTCGGAACTCGATTTCTTGCTTAGATTCCCGATTGTGCCTAATTTAACATCACCGGTTGACTTCTTAACCAACAATGGCTGGGGTGGTATCAAAGCTCTATCTAATATGGAAGAATTCAGAAATCTTGATAGAGATATCGAAGGTTCCGCTAAAAGATGGAAAAAATTCGTAGAATCAGAATGTCCAGAGAAAGAGAAATTCCCTCAAGAATGGAAAAACAAATCATCACTCCAGCGGTTATGCATGATGCGCGCTCTCAGACCTGACAGAATGAGCTACGCTGTCACTGATTTTGTTGAAGAAAAATTGGGTCGCAAGTATGTTGAAGGTGTCAATGTCGAATTCGCTTCATCCTTTGAAGAGTCTGGTCCAGCCACCCCGATATTTTTCATTTTGTCACCTGGTGTAGATCCATTAAAAGATGTAGAAGCCCTTGGTAAAAAAATCGGTTTTTCATTTGACCAGAAAAATTTCCATAATATATCTCTTGGACAAGGTCAAGAAGTAGTCGCTGAAGCTGCTATGGATCAGTCAGCTGAACTTGGACAATGGGTAATTTTGCAAAATGTTCATTTGGTGTCTAAATGGCTGAATGTATTAGAAAAGAAAATTGAACAATTCGCTGATGAGTCGCACGCTAATTATAGAGTCTTCATTAGCGCAGAACCAGCTGGTGATCCAGCGGCTCACATTATTCCGCAAGGTATTCTGGAAAACAGTATCAAAATTACTAACGAGCCTCCAACTGGTATGTACGCTAATCTACATAAAGCATTATGGAATTTCAACCAAGACACTCTAGAAATGTGTGCAAAGGAGAATGAATTCAAAACAATATTGTTTTCCATATGTTATTTCCATGCGGTTGTTTCTGAGAGAAGAAAGTTTGGTCCACAAGGATGGAATAGATCGTATCCATTCAACACTGGTGATTTGAGAATAAGTATTTACGTTTTGTACAACTACTTGGAAGCTAACAGTAAAGTTCCATGGGAAGATCTTAGATATTTGTTCGGTGAAATTATGTATGGCGGTCATATTACTGATGATTGGGATAGACGCTTGTGCAAGACCTATCTGGAGGAATATATGGCCCCAGAAATGTTAGATGGTGAATTATTTTTGGCTCCTGGTTTCAGAATCCCACCTAACACCGACTATAAAGGTTACCATGCATATATAGACGAGTGCTTACCAGCTGAAAGTCCATATCTGTATGGCTTGCACCCTAATGCTGAAATAGAATTTTTGACCACAACCTCCGAAAAACTTTTCCGTACCATTTTCGAAATGCAGCCTCGAGATTCTGAAGGTGCTAGTGGTGGTGGAGTTAGTAGAGAAGAGAAGATCAAGCAAATTCTCGATGACATTGTTGAAAAACTACCTGACGATTTTAATATTACGGAACTACAAACAAAAGTTCCAGTTGAAGAAAGAACTCCATTCACTGTTGTTGCCTACCAAGAATGTGAAAGAATGAAAGGTTTGACACAGGAAATAAGGAGAACCTTAAAAGAGCTTGATTTAGGCTTGAAGGGCGAGTTGACAATCACTGCAGATATGGAAGGTTTAAGCAATGCACTATTTATGGACTCTATCCCAAGTGGCTGGGCTAAAAAAGCATATCCTAGTCTATTCGGATTAACTATGTGGTATGCAGATCTTCTTCTTAGGATTAAAGATTTAGAAGCTTGGACAACAGATTTTTCTCTTCCAAATTC
The DNA here is from genome assembly GCA_036784945.1 of Monocelis spectator. Lineage (NCBI taxonomy): Eukaryota > Metazoa > Platyhelminthes > Proseriata > Monocelididae > Monocelis > Monocelis spectator. The sequence goes on along the minus strand of JAYMFX010128880.1, from coordinate 2,921 downwards.
AGTTTGGTTGGGTGGTTTATTCAACCCACAGTCCTTCTTAACTGCTATTATGCAGCAGATGGCACGAAAGAACGAATGGCCTTTAGATCGTATGTGCTTGCAATGTGATGTCACGAAAAAGAATAAAGAAGACATGGGCAGTCCACCAAGAGATGGTGCTTATGTACATGGTATGTATATGGAAGGTGCTCGATGGGACACTCAGACCAGTTTAATCGCGGAAGCACGACTAAAAGAGCTTGCCCCAGCTTTGCCTGTTATCTTCTTAAAAGCCATTCCAGTTGACAGACAGGATAATCGTAGCGTGTATCCCTGTCCAGTCTACAAAACCAAGGAAAGGGGACCTGGATACGTTTGGACATTTAATCTTAAAACTAAGGAAAAACCCTCAAGGTGGGTTCTTGGTGGCGTTGCTCTGCTACTGCAAGTGTAAAACAGTCAATAATTTTTTGCTATCCTTTTATTTGCCTTATTGTTACTTTTAAGACTGTGATATTGTTTTCTATCTTGAAGATATAATATTTACATAGATTTGAAAATTATATTGTTTAACTGCTGTTTTTGCCGGATTTTTTAAATTATTGTATTAAGAAGAATTTTACAAAATAAAATTTGTTGATTATTTCAGATTTTTTAGATTTTAATAAAGAATCTTCTTGAATAGTCTGTTTCAATTGTTTATAAGCTTTTAATTACATATGACGATTTAACACTAGAATAAATAAAAGCGAAATATCATTTTGATCTCAATTACCTATAGGAATGTTACTTGTCTTTTTTGATTTGGGTAAAGGTTTACGAAAATTTATTGTTTTTCTAGTTTACCATAAGCTGGTTTACGAATGAAGTATGCCTGACGACAAATAGTTTTTAATAAAATTTTAGGTAGGTCTACCTAAAAGTGAATAATAAAGCAATTTTATTTTCCTAAATTATATCCCTTTTAATGAAGCAATAATATTGGAAATAAGTAACATATCATAAATACATAAAATGTTGAAGTTTGAATCATTGGGATAATTGACTTCATGGCCATCTAGGTAGGTACGTGAATATAATATGAGAGAAATTATGAAGTTATAGGGCTAATTGACTTATTAGCGGTATATTGTATGCCACACATTTGCAAATTTTGGTGGGACCGAATCCATAGATCAGGAAATTAAAAAATCTGAAATTGAAAAGGTAAACTTGATCAACCTCCATGATTGTTTTTTTTATATTCCTGATGAATTACCAGTATAGGTACCTCTGTAATTATATATCCTCTTTTAATCCTCAAATAAATTATTATTATTAAGTGTATATACCCAAAGACTACTCTTCTATACCAGAGTAAATTGTTTTAGTTAATGGTTCGTGGGGTTGTACCTAGGTCATTTTGAGGCAGATTTCGATTTACAAGTAAAATTTTTGGCATACATAAATGATTTGGTCTTTCATCCAAAGAGGATATTCATATAATATTTAAATCTAAAATCCGTAATAATGCTGGGACTCTATAGATTTATCCAAAGATTAGATTAAGGTCCAATTTAGTATCTTTGGATTTATCAGGGGAAAATAAATCACATTTAGATCCATAAATCTGCAGTCAAGCAGTATATAGGTATAATGTTATGGCATTATATTTTTAACCCTTTCAACTTTAGGACGACAATGTATGTAGTCCTACTACTCATAATATGCATAAATTGTGGTACCTACAGAGTATATAGTATTGTGAATTGTAGGCTGTTTATGCTAGAAGCAATAGCGCTTTAACTTTCATGTAAATTTTAGTATAAATATATGTACCGGCAACCTTGATATATGTAATTGGGTAAAATATCTTCCCGAAAGCTTTATAAATTTATTTAGAATGTTTTTGAGGCCCTATCGCTCCCTCCTAGTCAGTTAGAATATGAATGGTTCAATAGGAAACATAATTTAAATAAACTGTGTATGTGAATAAAAACAAGTTTAAGCTTAAACCAGCATAATGATTATCTTTTACAGTAAAATAAATATTATGTTTAATGTTTTTTTTTGATACGATTTTTCTTGCATACAATCACAAATCTCATCACAAACATTTATTTTACTATCCTTTTATTGCAAGCTAGGCAACATTTTAAAAAATACGCTAATTTAAAAGGTTTGATCGTATTAACATTAAAAAAGATTGAACAGTTTTCCTTATTGCAGCATTTATTAAATTATAAGTAAGTAATACAATAATAATTGTTCGGCGATTATTGTTTTATCCAAAAAGTTAAATGAAGGACTTATGAGATTAATCTCATACTGAATTTATGATATACAAAATTAACTTTTTATTCTTAATGCTTGCTTTCATGGTTCATATCAATATTTTGCAACTATAAATCCAAAATTAACCCTACAATAATTAATAATTATATTTTGGGAGGCTAAAGTATAAAAATACCAAATTGTTAAATACCAAAACATATAAACTAGCAGATATATCTGCTAGTTTTACGTGAGAGACATCCTAGAACTATCCTAGAACTATCCTAGAACTATCCTAGAACAACGCTTCTGATTGGATAGGGGCCGATTTCGTTGTTCTTTGACCTACTTTAAGCAGACGCAAATTATTTGTGAACAATTTCTTAACCCAGAATAAAATACAGGCATCCTAGAATTCATTTTAAACTCATATGCATATCCTAGAATAATTATATATTTCCGCCATTTTGAATTTAATCCTAGAATAATCACACAAAATCTAACGCGATACTATTTGGTGTATTTAATGGACTAACCGACTGCAATATAATATTAGTCAGCGGAGGATTTTAACCCCCATGCCACGAAATATACCAAACAGGAAAAAAATACTTTTTAACATTCCGCCATTTTGAATTCATAAATATCCTAGAATTCATTTTAAAGACAATTACCTATGCTAGAATTTT
>JAYMFX010128437.1:0-12466 GCA_036784945.1 Monocelis spectator | reverse complement strand
AATTTATAATGGTGGAGATAGGATTTTCTGTCGCTTGGTAGGAACTTATCGATATCCAAATATCTACTAGCAAGAGTGGTTACTCTATGTACCTATACTATGACTATTACGTAATCAAGTTGCATTATAATATCTAGGTCTTAATAGCATGGTGTTAGGGTTTTTATGGGGTGATTCTGATTGGAGATTGTCATCGGTTAAAAGTATTCAAATGTGTTCTCCTCCAGGTTTCCCATCATCCGCCAATTTCTGCATTTTATGCGGAGCACCGCGGTAAGGGCATCTCTATCGATGGCCACTTGTGGACGAAATCCAAATTTCTCGGTTTGAGCATATCCGTGGAGATGATAGGTGAAGCGGTCATCTCTCTGCTCGAATATGACGAGGAGTACATCATCACCTTTCCCTGTGGCTATGGCAGGTAACTAACAGTCAGATTGCAAGATATTCACATCTTTTAGCGGACTCTTTGTAATATAATTTCAATAACTGCTTCTTCTTCTTCTTCTTTAGAAACATTTTTACGATTCCATGGGTGGAGTTGGGAGGCAAATGCAGCATCACGTGCTCCAAGACGGGCTACAGTGCCACAGTCGATTTCCGCACCAAGCCGTTTTACGGAGGTAAACGGGACCTCATTAGAGCGGAATGCTTCTCCCCCGGAGACAAGAAATCATTTCTGGTGGTGGAAGGCGAGTGGAATGACAAGATGTGGGCTAAATGGGCAGATGGGGTAAGTCTGATTGGGAAAATTTGCATAAATAATACTTATCAGTAGTAAGGTGAACCAGACCCTCACTCCAGCCCCCTCCCTTCCAGATTAGTCACCCCCCGCCAGAGAGATTTGATTTTTATTTTTTTCGGCAGGATGTTGGTCTAGACCTGGCCAGCACCACATAAATGAAAGAATTAGTAAAATCCGTTCAAGAGTTATGAGTAATTATAATTTGTCATTTTTATTAATATCGCTGTCTATCCTCTTCTCCATAAGAGTAACAAACAAGACGGAATCCAAACTCTATGGCTATCTTCATCGAAATTATTGATTTTAGAGGAATGATTTGTTTGTGGATACCAAAAATATGCCCGTATTGAAGAAACAAGTGCTTCCTCGAACTCAACAGAAAGAATACGAATCGAGAAAGTAAGTTGTGATTACTTTGAGTGTGAGGATAGGATTACGTAATAGGATTAGAATCACCAGTTGAATAAACAGAGGCCTATTACGTAATCACCCGCTTACATATGCATATTACCAATGAAGTTCATTTTGTATCGTGATGATAACTTCTTCCGACAGATTGTGGGAGAATGTCACCCATTATCTGAAGCATCACAACATGGAAGACGCCACCAATAGCAAGATCTTTCTCGAACAGAGACAGCGCAACGACGCGAAAGAGCGGCAGCAGAAGAATGTCAAATGGGACACGAGATATTTCCACGAAGTTGGCGAGCATTGGGTCTATGACCAGCCTTTGGTGAAACGGCAGAATAAATCTTCCACGCACAGCTCAATTCACTCTTAGCGACTAATACTGGTCGAACTGAGATTCATTTTATTCATCCTAACTTGCTCATCTCCTCTCGCTAGTAGTATTAGTGGTAGGAATTGCTGAAGATGCGTTCTTATCGATCAGTAGTTTTAGCCGGGAGGTCTTCTCCTATCTTAAGAATTATTATTCCGTGCATTTGTCACTTCAGTTTTACATTTCAATGCGCAAAACTATGGAGGATACTTTTGATCAATAATCTGTTGATTTTATTGACCTTTCTGAATCAAGGGTTGATGAATAAGGGCGACGAGTTTTCTTTCAATTTCATAAAGATGAACTCAAAAGTTAATTCATGACATTGAGTATTTATAAGACTGATTTGTGTCTATATTGATTCTTCCTTATTGATCCACTCGCATGAATTCTAATTAGATATTAAGATTACAAGGGTGTATCACCCAGAGATTTCTAAGCAAGAAATAAACAAATCTCTGGATGTAACCTTCGATAGTTTACGACTGTTCACTTTCACTTCACGTTTAGTTGATTGCTTATTTATTGTTTTTAATGCTCTTAATGCTTATTATCTTTTGTTGTAAAACAAAATGTTTCAACATTTCTTAATTTTGATTGGCTGTTAGGTCAAGATTAGTATATTACTCTAATGAAAAGAAAATTGGATTGTTCTATTGACTACTGACTAATACTCTTTCTCAATTAAGAACCAATTAAAGGGGTTTTTTGAAATCCCTAATTTAGATAATAGCACCTGAAGATCAAACTCTATTTAAGTGCTGATTAGAAATTAAAGGTAGAGCTTTCTGATTGGCTGATATCAATTTTGTTATTAAAGCAGCCTTCTTACAGCCCTCTATTTTCAGATTCAAGTCGAATTTTAGATATTAAGCCATGTAAAATCTATCTTTCTGAGCCTCGAACTATTATTTCCCGTTTCTTTTCATTTTGCTAAATTCATAATTACGTAATTTAATTCTGTGGTATGTTGCAATCTTTAATGATTACATATAGTCAAATACTATTTTGTTTATATTGATTAATATTGTATTGTCATAATATGTGGACTTATAGTCATGATGTCTCTTCCTTAGCCAATCACATTTAGTCTCATTCTGACCTCACGCTTGTATTGATTTAATTATTCAAATCACGTACCAACCCTGGGAAAATATTGTAAAAAACATTTACTTTTTTGAATTTATTGGGAACATTTTTTGTTTAAATGTTTAGAAATGTTGTTTTTTAGAAGATTGATACAAATAATATTCCTTTCTCTCTCTCGATAAATATTAGAAAATCTTTCATAATAAAAATATAAGGGCTCATCTTTGACAATAATTTGTCTGCCATCAAGTGCCAATTTTTTATTCATCCACCTCGTGAAATGAAACGTTTTTTGTTTATAAAGAGTTGCAATAAAGGATGCCATTTATAATTAGTAGTAGGTTATGTATTAATTAATCCTTGTATCTATACAATGCATATTATTAGTATTATATTAAAATGTAGTACAGATGATTAGTGATTTTAATTTAATGAAAATTAAAATTACTTAAATATTTCTATTCAATACAAAATAACCTAAAGGTTTCTAGTTTCTATTAGTACGACGAGCTAAATCAAACAATGATCTTATTGTATTCGATAAATGATTGTTCTTCTTGACTTGAGTGAAAATTGATTATCTAAATAAGAAGTGGAAATCTGTATTTGAGAATCATGAAATTTTGCCTATTCGTTAACTGATGCAAATATGGGCTGTGATTATTTTACTTCTATTTTAAATACCTTTATGGAAACATTTTTGTCTGAACTCAATCTTTTAAATTAGTAATATAATATGGTTGTCAATTCAAGTAGATGTGGATGATAGTAAAAGTTCCTTCATCCCCATTCTCAATTTATAGTCTACAGATTGTTTATTTATTAGCTTGTTACTGACTGATTGATGTCTGGATTATGGAGCTGTCTGTACATATTTTCTCCTGGACAATTCAATACATATTTGCTTATTTATTCGTAATGTATTTCGCAATGATTTGTATATTTAACAAATTATGTTGATGTCTTTCTATTTTCGCGTAGTATTGGAATTTTATTTTGTTGATGATATGATATGATATTAAATAAATGATTCATTAGAAATAATGGGTGGTTTTCATTTGAATTTAATAATCCCTTTATTAACTGCAATACTTCAATGGAATAGTCACATTGTTAGAATTTAATAAATAAAATAGCCAGATATAAGTACTGCTTTATATAATTCCATAATCCAAATCACAAGCTACAGTCTCTACTACCCGATCAAAGGACCACAAGATACAACCTACGCGGAAAGCAATTGGCCCTCCCCACCGCAACTACATGGACTTATAAAAATTTTATTGGCCGCATGACTTATCCAATGAACTATATTACATGAACTTACCTATTCTATATTTATATTTATATTTTTCTCTTTAAATAATCCTCGTAGGCGCAATACTGCGTCCTGTCAGTACCATGCCTGTATCATTTATTTACAAATAAATCATTACTACTACTTATAATTAGAGATATCCTTCCAATATCAATCTTTTCCCCGTATCACCCAAATCGTCTCCAAAATCACAAAATTGCACCAACACAGTTTAACTTAAACCTGTTTTGGAACTGAATACTAATGCTTTGATGTGATAAAATTTCCGCCAGTAAAAATATTAATAGGTTAGTTAATCTCGGACTAAATATTCAATTCCATCAACATTTTTAAAACCATGGTCTAATTAACTGATATCAGTTAATTAGACCATGGTTTTGGGTTAGGGTTTATGTGTCCTATTAATATTTTCTCTTTAATTTTATGAGAAATTTTATGGAACTTAAGGGGAGATACGCCTGCATATTATTGGTTCCCTGGCCCAGGACAACACCGAGGTGTCATCTATCAGCTTTTAGTATAAGTATATTCTCATCTATTGTACAGAATCAGTGAAAATTGTAAATTTAATCATGAACTCGATCATCTAAAAAAATCGTTCACAAATTTTTAATATACTGTCAACATCAATTATTTTCTCGTGACTCTCTCGAGATCTCTCTTATCAATTCGTGACTCGAGGAATTATCCGACAGATGTTACCAGAAGTTGTATTTTTGGCAAACAGGATGATTTTTCCGAAGGTTCACTTTTATCTCAGAATATATTGAAAAGTTGCTATTAACCAGATCGATATTGTGAGAAGAATTTCTTCTCACGAAACCAGCAAGGTTTAACAATGAATATCGTTGTTATAAATTAATTTAATTCAGGATTAATTGTGATAAAGGTTGATGCATCGAACTGGGTTTAAATATAAAAAAATTACTGTCGATTTCAAATTTAGCCCGGTTTTAAGATTAAAATTCGCTACTAAATCAGCTTTAAATTTTAGCCAACATATAAGCGTTAAAGAAACCTAAACTTTATAATTAAACAAATGGTTTGAATATTAAAAACGCAAATTGTTAAACCTTATGATTTGTGATATAGGTTAATTCCAGCAATCGATATCTCAGTTACATTGTTTAATACCATATTTGTGTTTAACTTATTCTAATCAAATACATATGTGATCGATTAAATTCATATTTTAAAAAAATCAATTAAAAAGAGATTAATCGTATGGTATTATATTTAGGAATAAAGAAAAATAAATGAATACATATTTTATTCAGTATAGTGAAAGGATCACATTGATTTAAGTAGTATTAGAAATAAGATACACATCTATACGTGATCATACTCGTCTAAATAATTAAATACAACAAAGATTTAATGAGGCCATTTGATCTACCTTATATCATAAACATTTTTTATTGGTATATTTAAACAGAAAATATTAATGAAAAAATTCTCAGAAAATTTTACTTCTTTTAAATAAAAAAAATATCTTAGTTTACAAAATTACATGATATGTGGTGGATCAATTTAGCCCATCATACACACAGAAAAACAATTCAGGGACGAAAGGTGAGTTGGGGTAGGTACACAGAAAACTCTAGGGAAAACTCTTATAAAGGTCCTTACTCTAATAAAGTGAAATAGGCTAAATTTCTCGCGTGTTTGTTTCTTTTATCGTTAAAAATATGGTCACACACCAACGATTTAAGCGATGACTTTGCTCTTTTCTCGAATGATTCCTTGTGTGAGCATATTGCAATCAGATTGGGTCATAGGTTTCGTATCGAGTTTGGTTCTCGTGTCCATGCATCTCTTGTCCAACATCAGGGTGTTCTCTTTATTGGCCAAATCTTCATTAATCCTAGCCAGTTGTTTTTCATTAGCACCAAGTGCGTGTCTAAAATGATAATAATTAAATTTACTGTAATATTATCAATATCTTCAAATATCCTCAAAAGTATGTATCTACTGATAATGAATTATATTTTTATAAGTTTTCAGAAGATTCTTAATCACTTAATACCTGGCTTGTCGTTGTTTTTCTTTCAGCGCATCAACTGTGGCATAAAGCTGCTTGATTTCATCTGTTAGACCATATTGAGCGGCATCGCGGCATAGCTCAACATTTGGTCTGTAGGTGCGGTGCTCGTTGCGTGTTTCAGCCAATTTGGTTGAAGGAATTTTGGCGCGGATGGCTTCCTCAAGATTTCTAAGATCTTTTTCCATCTCTGCGATTTCATCTTCCATCTGAAAATAATATAATACTAACAGAGTTATGGAACACTAATAAGATATGTAAAACAAATATTTTAAATATACTGACTAGAAAAACATGTTTGAAATTTTCAAAAACGTATAGTTTTGGAAAAATATCAAAATCTATCAGCCACTACATTACACAGTTTTTATATTCAATCAAAATTTATCATTTTCAATATAATTTACTATTAAGGAAAATCGACTCATCAGTGAAATATTTTAAAACGTTTAGCTTATCTGAATAAATTGGAGGCTTAGACATTAAAATGCACAAATTTAATATTATTTCTTCTATAAATATAGTATTTGACTAACATTCTTCTTCTGCCATTCCAATTCATCTTTGGCCCTCTCAGTCTCGTGTATACGTTTTCGCATAGCATATTCAGTTGCTTGCTTTTGGGCTTCTAAATCATTATCAGTTTGATGTAAGGTATGATGAATGGCTTCTCGAAGTCGTTGCGAAGCTCCAATTTCAGCTTTAGAACGATCCATGTTATATCTACTGAAATCTTCCCATTGCTGGGGATTTGTCGTTCTAGAAGGAATGCATCAATTTTTATAAATACATGTTCTAAAGAAATTTATGAAATGCAACAGTTATTTTTTTAGAAATGATGAAAAATCTCACCCTTTTGGGATTCTTGAAGGATCCGGTTTATAACTTAAATTTGGAGAGAATTCATTCAAATTGTATTGCTCAATATCTAAAGTTTGGGCAATATTTTTGTCTTGGAGATCTGCCACAACTTGAGTGCGAGCCTCTTGCAGTAAACACAATTGCTCGAAAGATTCGTCTATTTTTTGTTGGAGAATCTTTTTAACTTTTTCAATAAGTTCTTGTTCCTTAAAAATTTAGATAAGTATACAATTAGAAGAATACGATTTTTAGGACATAAAAATTTAAATATTATTCATTAATCGCTTACTTTTCTAAGTTGATGTTCAGATTCATCCTCGACATTATCAATACCCCTTCGACCATCGCGCATTGTTAAGCATTCATTGTTAACGTCAGTTTGAAGATTTTTTGCTTCTAACGATCTTTCTGTTTCTTCTTTTGCATCATTTAATGCGGCAATTTCTTTGTCGAGATCATCATGAGTTTTCTCAAGTGTTTCTCTCCACTTTCTAACCACATCAATCCTATCGGATAATCGTGTATTATTATCATACTGATCCCATTTAGTTTTGTTGTCAGTTTCGTTTCTGAGAAATCGCACTTGTTGTCTTACCTAAATAAGAAAATCAGATTGCTTACTAAAAGATTTGCCATAAAATTTTATTATAGTATTCAGTATTCAAAAGAAAATTTGAAACAACTTACCTCATGGGAAGCATCTCTTTGCCTTTCAGAATTTGAACTAATAGCAAAACCATTGGTAAACCAATCTGGAGGTTGAAATTTTACACCGGGTTTTACTTCTGTGGCCATATTTTCTAAAACATGAAAAATGTCATATATGTACAATTTTAGTATTTTGTGCTACAAAATAAACCTACTGCTAGAAAGAATAAAGTGAAAGCAAATATTTACTAAATGTATTTTGGAAGAATGTTAAGAAATTAAATCAATAGTTATAAGTATAGTAAGGGTTTTTTAATTTAAAAACTAAAAAATACTGAAAATATATAAATGCATAACAATTCAATTCATTTGTCATTTTATAGCGAATAATACTGATGATAGAATGATAAACTGGTAAACTTAATTTATTTATTAATGAATTGAGTAGGTATCATTTGTAATATTGATGACATTCCAATATATTCAAATTATACAAACAAATATTGTGTATTACAACCATAAGCATATGATTTACCTATAACAATAAACATTGAAACCATATTAAAACATGGATAATGATATCATTTAAGAAATATCTATTTATTTCTATGAATCTAATTTGCATCTAGTTTTCTGTAATTTACACATTGTAATTGTGTAACAATCTTAATCAATAATCAAATAAAGTTGTCTTTAATTGGAATTCTTGTTCATGTTGAAAAAACACTAATTGGTATTTTTTCATTAAGTTGACTTTTAAGTAGAAAATACCATTTAGAGTTTTTTTTACCTCTTAAAAAAGTGATTGTTCTATGCCTTTATTTTGGGTTGACTTTCATTAAGCTGCATGTTATTCTATGTATATCTTGTATGTATATCCTTTCAAAGGTATAATAGATTAGATATAGTACATTTGTATGCCCCTTAATATTATTGATTCCTTTTGTTAAATATTACAGAAAAAATTAATAGAACAACTAGTACAAAAAAAAATTTATTTTAAGGAAGATATACTTTTTATGTACTTTTTAAGAAGGCAAATTTTTTAAGCAAATAAGTAAATGAGCACTCTAAGAATTTGCAAATATCTAAATTACATTATTTAATTTAGATAAAAGATTAATGTCATATGTTTTATAATTATTGAGCAATCAATAGTTTTTTTATCAAGTTTTTATTAGATAATATTTTAAAATAATGTGATGAATGTTTTTATTATGTTAAAACTGAAAAAAAGATTAATTAATAAGTAATAAAACTATAATAAGACCATATAATGAAAAATAATATGAATAGATATCAAAATAGTTCCCTCTATTCAAATACAAAGAATTAATTAAATACTTTTTAAGGAGAAGAATAAAGTCAACAAAAATAGCGCTAAGGATAATCTATGACAACGCTTTTAAGTGTAACTATGGATAATATGTTAAACTATTAAAACAGAATAATCTTTTTATATATCGATTTATAAATCTAATAAAACTAATTTCTCACATTAGTTATTATCTTGGATCGGCACATGTATGCTCAATATATTTCAGACAAGGAATCAGCAAACATTTGTATACCACTAGGAACTGTTTGAGAGATAGTTTTAGAAACATCACTTCAATAGTTAGGACTCTCAACACTTGAATCATTTGTAATAATTTTGCGTTTGTCAGAATTAAATAAAGCATATTACTTACTTACTTACTTACCATATTCCAGAACAACACTCTTAATCTGAGTGTGCCCTTAGACGAGTGCACTCTAATATACTAAATCAATAGAGAAATATTGATTTTTAATGATTCGATTTATTACTGTCGAGTATAAGAAAATCCATATCCACATTTTTATTACATTAGGTGCATTAATAATAAAAATAGTGATCATATATCATAGAGATGTAATGAGTACAAGGTGATCTATAGAGTGCTGATCTGATTCTCATTGAGGGGAAAATTAGAAACATGACAGCTGCAGGCAGGCGAGCTTAATCGCTAGTTTCATTCGTGATTAGAAGTCAGCCATTACTTCTTAACGAATCACAGTTGAGTATTCGTCGATTTGGCTGCAGAATGTGATATTCAATTTGTCTCCACAATCTCATTTAGACTACCATACTCTATATTCACTCATAATAGATCACATCTCTATGTCATAGATACAATAGGCCGGAGAAAAAAATGATATATTTTTCTTAATCATAAGTCCATTAGTGTAGATTATGAATTTTAATAATCGTGTAGCATTCATATCAGGGATTCATATTAAAAGAAGTATTATCCTGATTAAAATACGAGTATGTATAATTGATCGTCAAAATATTCATATATAGGAATGGCAAACAGGATAATTTTGTAATTATAAAAATCAAAAGATGCCTATATTGTTTAAATTAATTTTCGACTACAATTAGTATTTGTAGAAACCTTCGCCTGTTTTCCTGCCGAGCTTGTTTGATCCAACCAAATCATCCAAAGACCTGAAACAAAATGGGTAGAGAATCAGAATAGTCCATAATTATATAGTTCATATAATTAAATCATTATTGATTAGTAATAATGAATATCATTAATGATATTGATATAATATTATCAATAATAAGCGTTTATTAGATATGTAGATAACTGTACTACATATATGGGAACTTTTCAAGCCCATTATTATCAATCATAGGGCCAAAATATTAAACCTCGTACAACCAATTAAAAACAATGGATGAACGAGTAAGATGAATTTTCTAATACGAAACTGAGATGCATAATACTTGAATTTATATAACAAAAATGAACCACTCAAACTATGATAGTAAGATAAAAGGTGATGATTATAGAAATACGAATGATTAGAATCAATCATATACATATGTATGTATTGAGAAATGGAAGTAGCAGAGGATACAAAGTTCAATATTGATGTACGAATGATGAAAGTACTGACGAATCAGTAAAAACTTAATGATCATAACTGAAAACAGTTATCATTAAATGTTTAATAAAACACAGCGCTATATAATGAAAGTTTAACAGCATACTGATAGTAACCTGGGTGGACGCTGTTTTGTTACGATACTGCCAATGGTTCAATATTAGTAGGAACTAGTCTTAGGTAGAGGATTTTATCTTTCGAGACCTCCTTTGGTTCCAGTATTTTATGCATAAAGCAAATTACCATTTTATAAGTTGTTGGATTCATGATTCGATTCCATTAATCAACAATTAATTATTACAGATTTCAATTTCGTAACAACGACATTTAGGTAGCTCGAGCAAAACAAACACTCGGACAATGAAATACTTGATAAAAAGCAAACTCGTAACGTCGATATGCTCTATGTAAAACATAATCGAATTCAAACCAAGACAGGCCTTGAACAAAAAATTCGTCCATCACAAACTAGCTCGTAAGAGCATAAAGTACGTAACATAAAGCCCTTTTTCTTACTTTAATGGCTTGAATAAAGGATTATCAGGGAAAGACTTGTGCCATCCAGCTAGAATGAATTGAATTGTATCCAAGCCAACATAATCTGCAAGTTCCAGTGGTCCCATAGGATAATTGGCACCAAGTTTCATGGCGGTATCAATATCTGGGGCACTGGCATCTCCTCTTTCTAGCATTCTGACTGCTTCACCCAAATATGGCACCAACAATCGATTCACAATGAACCCAGGTGTGTCCTTACATTGCACAGTTGTTTTACCAACTGATTTCCCAAATTTCAAAAGACTCTAAAAATAGAGTTAAAAATGATAGTCAATGTACCGAAAAGGAAAACCTGTTTGATACCAAAATTGCAGAAAAATTGCTAGCTCAAGGGATGAATTTTAAAAGTTAATTATTGAGTCAAGAAGACCAAAGTAAAATTCAAAGTAAAAATATGAATGAATTTTCAGCTGAATATTTAATTTAGAATAGGTAACCATTAGATGTTATATCTTATTTGATTCATTTTGATACATTTTAATCTTTTGTGATTACTAAGGAATCACCATCTAAAAATTAATTTATCAATAAGAAAGAATATTGTATGCATAGAAAGCCCCCCCTCCAAACAAATAAGAAATTTGCATTAACTAACATCATATGTTTCTGGACTTGTCTCAGGTAGAGATATAACTTCAACAAGCTTCATGATTGGAGCTGGATTAAAAAAATGAAGGCCTCCACACTTGTCTAATCTTGATGTAACAGACATTATTGAACCAATAGGTATGGAAGATGTGTTGCTGGCAAAGATACAATGGCTAGGAGCAGAAGTGTCAAGTTGCCTAAAAAATATTTGAATTAGAAACTGAATGTCATTAGCAAGTAAAAATATTTTTACATATTATCCATCAAGTGAATCAATATTAAATAAATCAAATTTATATTTCAGAGTCAAAAATTGCACAGAAAATAAATACCATCAGGAAAATCACTTATAAGCAGATACTATCTGATATCCACATTGTTACATGGTTAGAGAACCTACTACAATAATGTCAAATGGTGGTTGGTATATCTGGTATATAATATACCAGCATGAAATTGAAAAGTATGGTAAATCCAATTAGTGTTCCAAACTTTTTATAAGTTTGGTGTATATCTAATTACTCAGAAAAATAAAACATTTGATTGATGAGGTTATGTGAATTTTACATGAGGAATAATTTATTATTTTAATTATGCAAAATAAATAATAAATATTCAAAATAATTTTTGAATTTATAAATGTAAAATAGGACTCTACCCTTAAAAACACAGGGGCGGATCCAGGGGTGCCCCCTCCTGAGTATTTGAGGGGTGCATTTTTTAGACTAAAATATATGGAAAAGATAGGTAAAATTAAGGGTAATACCTTTAATTTTACTTATCAGCTGCCAGTTACCGTTGAGTCAACATTAAAACTCTGCGCAGAACAAATGTACCTAACCATTCATAAGCTACTCAAAATTATTGGTACATTACCAGTAACTAGCTGTGAATGCGAAAGGTCATTTTCTCGGC